>JACSVZ010000006.1:69322564-69344093 GCA_014706295.1 Lycocorax pyrrhopterus obiensis | reverse complement strand
CATTGTCTGAGGCAGTCTTAGATCCTCCAACTGTGCATGTCAGTATGATTCTGATTATGAGCTGACAATAGAAACTAAAATGCTGCTATGCAAGTGACCAGCATGGGCCAGATCTCTGAATATCTCTGATATTCATGACTCAAGTTTCAAACACATAAAAATAATGTTCATTTCAAAAATGAACATTTTGATACGATAAACCTTCGATCACCAGATTGCCACACATAAGACTTAATACAGCTGAGCGAAAAGTAATTTTCACCTTACTTTCTTAAGTATACTTTCTCAAATAAAGTACATTGTACCTTGCTTTTTTAAAGTTGACCACGTAACTTGAAGTATGTCCTCCTTTATAAATAAGGAAAATTATATCATCAAAGCCTGAAAAGTGAGAGTTGAGAAATACATGCAAAGGTCCTTTACAATTCGCACTGCCAGGCTATTTGATACTCTGCTGTAACAGAGGAGTCAAATGGCTTTATCTCCTCAGAATCTCCCATGTAAAACAGTGCAGTGAAGCATGAGTTTAACCTGGAATGCGCTGTTCCCACTTCACACCAGGATGAGCCACTTGCCAATTGAGTTCAGTCTCCTGCCTCCCACTTGCAAAAGGAATTTAATTGGCTCTAACAGCAATCTGTACTCTGATAAGGTTGCTGAGAGCGACAAAAAAAAAAAAAAAGAAGCAGCAAACCATCTAGCTGAAGACCTCATACAGTGTATTTCTTCCACAGCCCTCTATTTGTGCTGGTCCACCACCCTCTAACTGTGTAGTGACTTTTGGAACAGCCATTCCTCCCTCCAGATTTCCAATTTTTACCCATTGCCATCCAAAAGTTCACAATTCCTTCCATTTACTTCCCAAACCATTTTTTAAGTGTCCAGCATGTGGTCCAATGGATTGGATACACTTTCATGTGAGGCTACCTCCCCCTTTCGAATTCCCGGCTTAATTCCGCCGGAGACAGGGGTGGCCTACAATAAAGACCTTGCTTCCACTTCACAAGCCACCTGTTATCTTCCTCGCCAACCTGCCAACTCCTCTACTGTTTCCCAGTCCTGCTGCTCGCCAGCCCACTGTGCCATCTGCACAGCAGGAATTCAGAGATAAACTTACCAAGTGTTAGAAGTCTCAGCTTGTCTCCGAGCCGGTGCTGCTTTGTGAGCAGAATAATTATTCTGAAATAAGAGTAAGTTTCATTTAAGTATAATGTCTGCATGGAAAACTACTCCAGAACCAGGCATAGCAAACTAATTTATTCTATTCTAGCTCTGCTAGTTTGCTTCCTCTTTTATACAGGGTCCAAGACTACTTGAATTTTCTTACTCAGACAGGTTATATATGGATATAATAATTACATTAATCTACAAAAAGAACAGAAAATTACCCAAAGTGGAACTTAAAAATTTACAGCAATTTCTGAGAGTAATATTTTAAACATTTCTGAAACTGGGGAGAAGCTGAATTGCAGGAATATGTTTACTCAAAAGACTATTAATGCTTCTGCCCCAAAGTTTATTAAAAACAAAACCAAAAAAAACTCAAACCGAACAAAGAGAAAAAAAACCTACCGACCAGAGATCACTACAGCCCAGAAATTGGACTGAGTGGTATAGGAAAAACTGGAAGAGATGACTGGTTTTCAACCAGAGAAAAAAAATTCCACTCATCTATTATGGTTAGTGGTACCATCCCACAGAAACCGAGGACCTTAGTATTGGTCCCGGTGTCCCACAGTGCGGGACATGGCTTGAATACATAAAGTATAGAACAATTACTATCCCAGAAAATTCACGACTGCAGCAAAGATCAAGAGACAACAGAATCACAGAGCACAGACAGATAAAATAACACAAGGAAACTATGAAGTGGATTCAATTGACATGACACAAAGCTGTCACGGTGCACCAGGAGCTTAATAGTTGTTACTTCAGAGCAGACAGTGTGGTAAATGTTAAGCTTAAGAATGAGCATAAAGTGCATTAAAGAGGTTGGTTTGGACCAACTACAAAGTGTTTCTCTCAAGCCTACAAGGTAGAAAAACAGAAAAAAATCACCTGCGATTCCATGCCAGAATATTGAAACTGACATCATTCATCAATGGGAAGAATAGAAGCTGATCATTCTATTGTGAATCAGAGATGATAGAGGGGAAAAGATGTTTCATATTTTGTTCAATTCAGATTATTGTGGTATTCTGCCTAATCTGGTGAATTTGAACTATGAAAGCACTTTGCATGATAAACAGTAGAACTCTATCAGCCTTGAATCATGATGCAGAAATGGGTAATTCACAGCCAGCTTTGAAAGAGCTTTCAATTTAAATAACGATCTCTTGTTTTAGGTCAAGTGCAAAATCCTACTAAAGTGCAAATCACAAGCAAACAAAGCCATCTCAGCTCTTAAAACACCACAGATATATTCTATCTCATCCCAAAGATAATAAATCAATAATTCAAAATAATGGCATCCTGGCAATGGAACACCTTGTCTATAACGTATTCCTCCTCCTGTGTCTTTTGGGGAAAGATTTTATGAAGCATATTTTAAAGTTTAACTAACCATTCTCACATTTTTGTTTCTGTTAATTTTACAAGAGATACATAAAAGGTTTTCTGGAACAACAATACCCCTTGTGTGTAGATGCAAGCAAAGCCACAGGCATCTTCTGAGCACACTCACTGTTTTATCCAAATTCACAAGCTACATGATCTCTGTTGCCTTTTCTCACTAAAGGAAATGCAACCAGACATGGAAATACTCTGCAAGGTGACTTTCTTTCACATGAAACACTCCGTAACAAAGATGTCTTTGTGCATGACATACTTTCTACTTCTTCTTCCCCACTTCTTGTCTGCATTTCAATCCAGGTTACCTTTTCTTCTTGGTAGCTCAGACTTTGTAGCTGGCTTTAATGACAGAAATGCCATGATGCAAGCACAAAAGTTTGCATGGCAACTTACCTACCAGGAGGATGGGTCCTGTAAATAGCTGAGTTGGAGTTGAAAGTAATTAAAAGAATGTGCACCAGGTTCAGATGTGAAAACAAAGTAACTTCATTGGCAATACAGGTCTTTCATCAAACCCTCTTTGGAGCAGGCATTTAACTACACAAATAGAGAGTATTGCTGGGCCCCTGGATGACGTGTCCATCATAGATTCACTCATAACTTCACACGGAATTTCAAGATTTTGAAGTTCAGTTTGGGTTTGCTGCAGAACAAAATCAAGAGATTCTGCATTGGTGGCAAAGGCCACCACTTGTGGCACCAGAAACAGATATGGAATAAAATGCCTTGAATGGATAAGCAAAGAGATTTCAACCTCACTTTTTCAACCCCCTACACAACACCCCCCTGCATGCTTGTTTTCCTGAGAGGGTTTGAATTTCTGGTTTTCTTCTCTAGTCCCCACTGCAAATACTACCCTAGGCCTGAGAAATTCTTTGTGACAAAAATGCCATTGCAATTCATTTCTTAGGGGGGGGGCGGGGGTGGGAACATTTCAGCTGTAGAACTTCAGGATTTGCCTAAAGTCAGCATATATTTCTCAGTCATTTGCTCCCTGTTGAGGAAGTGGTGGCTTATATCTGCTAAAAACACTTTTCAATAAGCATTGCCAGTAAAGTCAGCCCCTGTCCTGATGCAAATGTTTGCAGTGTAGCAGGAGATGCTCTGACTCCCTAAATCCTGGGATGTAGCTTCTCAGCAATGTCTGCTCATGACACTTTGCTCCTTCCATGGAAGTAGAATTCCATGCTTACGTCGTCCTTAACATCAAGCAAAATTAAAAATCAAGAAACTCTTTCTTTAATGAAAGATTGAGGTCAGGCATTTTGATGTCAGATTAGAAATAATATACTTCAAAGAAATCGAAAATGGAATTTTAGTTTAGGCTGAATCATCAGGTGCCTCTCTAGGCAAGAGGTAACCTGTTTTATCTAGGCTCCCCATGACTTCCACTTTGCCAAAGCTAGACAAAGTTAGACATTTATTTTTTGAGAACAAAAAATAATATTTAAAGAGAAAATAAATTTTCCAATTTTTTTCTTGCAAACTCTTCAGTCTTCACAAGCGTTTTCAAACAGGCTAAAATAAGTTTACAGTTATTTTAGTAAATAATAAGATTTATGCAGCTCTAAGATCAAACGGAAAACCTCTAGTGGAGAGGGTTATCTCCACCAGCTGCTTGCTACTTTAAATTACTCTTAACACTTAATCTTACCTTAAAAAAATACAGTTTCTAAACTTGTGTAGAGAATGCATAAAGTTTAGTTCAATTTTTCTGTTCTTTTCTGAGCTTTACCTCATTTTAACTATATGAATTTGAGAATTTGTGATCTCTGCCCTGTTCAGTATTTTTCATAAAATATTTGCTAAAATTGATATAGACGCATGAAAATACGTTATTTATCCAAATTACTTCACATTCTTTATTTGAACTCTTCTGATTCTCTCCCCCATCCCAGCACGGGGAGTGAGTGAGCTGCAGGCTGGGGATAAACCACAGCACTGATCCATAGGTACCCGTTGAAATGTCCTTTGTAGTAGTATAGTCCAGCACCGCTTTGTTTGAAGCTTTATCCAGGTACATTTTGTCAAGGCCTTGAACTGTAAACAGGCTATCCTGGTGCTGCCACGTGCTTTTGGAATGCCGTGACCAGGACTGCACAATATTTCAGATGAGGCTGCATTGGTTATTTATGAAGAAGCTTCATTAATTCTTTCTGCATTTGACATGTTTATACTTTATCTTTTTCTACTGCTCACAACACTTAATAGCACATGACAACTCAGCCTTCTACCCAAGCTCAACAAAAATTCTGTCAAGTATTTCACTAATGTTAAAAGATGAAAAACGCTAGGGAAAAATGACCATGTAAAGAATTCTGTGATAAAATGCTTAAGGCTCAGGCCATGCTCATCAATTTTCCTACTGTCAGATGTCTTCTGCAACTTCTTCCAGTGTAGGATTTTCCTTCATTGACTACTAGATTCAACGCTCTCTCTAATGTAACATAATTGTAATTCCTGCAGGGAGCTGATGTGTGTCTTATGGCTGCTACCAGGAGAGATGAGTTCCCTAACTACTGAGTTACTTAGGACTGAATGACTTCCTAGAGTACGTTTGAAAAAACAAACAAGAAACAAAGCACACCGCAGGAAATCCTGCTCTATATTTCATAGAGCAGTCTCACCATAACCATTAGGAATCATGGAGATAAATTGCATTAAGCCTCTACATGCGAGGAAGAACAGGATTTAAAGCTTTATCTTTCTATTGCACTTTTTTATTTGTTTGGTTTAAGCACATTTCTGTTTAGCGGGAGGGATTTTACAACTGCTAACTGCCTGTGAATGCCTAACTCAAGGAATCCACTGAAAAGTTCAGCTATTTGAGTCACTTCTAAAAACCTTGAACAGTTAGGACGTACTTCAGAATGTTGGCTATTGCCTGTATTGGCATTAATTCCTCCTCTAAGATGAGAAATTATATTTGAAAAATATCTGAGACACTTAGGTATGAAAGATAAAGGAGCAGTGTACTGATCACAAGTAAATATCTTAATGCAGAGACATTCAGAGTTCCCCATCACGCTGGGCTCTCTGCTCCAATTGCATATTCCCACAGCTTAGCAATGTGCTTTTCCACTATGCACAACACTACTTACCTTGGAGCCTGAGAATTTAATAAATATCAGCAATATCAAAAATAAATCAGTGGGGAAAAAAATACATTTATAACCCTTTGAAATTCCAGGTGCCAGTGAATCAGAATCCAATTTTAAAAATAAGTAAATTAATATTTTTTATACTTTTCCAAGTTTTCTGACACTTATTGGACTTTATCCGTCCCAAATTAACTTCTCTCTGGACTGCCATCGTGTTCCATTTTTATGCCAGGCTTTTTCATCTAGCTCTTTCCCATAAAGAAGATTTCTGCAGGGTCAGCCAAGTGTGCTTTTAACCTTTTTAAAGGCAAAGGCTGTTGCAGGAATACCACAAAACATACATCTATGTTATCTGATAAATCAGTGAAAAAAGCCAGAGTTTAAACCAAGCTTCTCACAAAAGCCTCTTTACCAGTTACCATTTAACTCCAAAAATGAGGGCATTGAGGGAAGAGAAAGAAGTTGAGGAAGATTCTCAGCTAGCTAATGGCCTTTTTTAAATAGGACATTCATTTTAACTGATGGTATTATATACCAGACTATACAGTTAGTGGTTCATAGTTTATTTGTGTGTTTACTAACTTTGTATTAGATAATTAATTCAAATCATTTCAATTTTATCTACAAAGTCAGTCTGTGGGAACTTTAAACAGAGAACAGGAAAAATAGTAGCCAGGATCTAGAAATATAAAGCAGTCATAGAAGGAGGTTGAAGTTTGCATCCACTTTGATGTTTTTCACACTGCCAGGATATCTTAAATGAGATTGTGTTTCATCCAAGCATCAAAATAGGAGAATGAACTCCCTGTCTGGATTGCAACTCTCATTACATTTATTTTAAATAAGGCTGCACAAGAAATAAGAAATAAGTATTTTCTGAATGTCTCCAGTGGCTGAAGTCAACAGAATTAGGATATTTTTGTTTTGTTTGGTGGAAACTTTTGAAGTGTACCAAAAACTTAGGTGTTCATCTAATGGAATTTTAAGCAACGTACAACCTTAACTCCCACATGAATAAATAAAACAACTGAAACCTCATGGGTTTTCCTTAAACACCCAGTGCTTAGACTGCACTTTGAAATGCCAAATTATCACTAAAGTCTGAGTTTTTATTTTCAATTTTTGGTCTATTTTGTGAATGCATTAGTTTTACTCACCATTTTTCTATGTGTGGAATGCAAACTTTCTGGGGCAGGAACTGCCTTTACCCACATGTAGGTACAGCAGCTACCTATGCAAAAATTACTGTTACTGTTCCCAAACCCTTTCATCTCCCAGCTTCGCTCTTTGTCACTTCTAACCCAGCTTTCACACTATCCTAGCTCCTCTGGACTGCTGCAATTTTACTTTAGGTTACCTGTGTAAACTGGGTTTAACTAACACACCATGACAGTGCTCATCTTCATTTTCTCTTGCAGATATATACTTGGGCTACCTCAGGGCTTGTTAAGAGTTTTCAAATGCAAGAATTCTCTTTTTGTAATCTAAATAGTATAGAAATTCTCAGTCCATTTCTTTTATTTCTGCTGGTTCATGAAATTTGTGCTTTCACTTCATTTTTATTGATTTACATGTTGCTGCAGACAAAGGATTAGGAACAGTGAAATTTGTTTTCTTTACTCTAACCTCTTTTTCTCAGCAAAAGGAGGTCTGTTATTCTTCCTAATAGTGCAGTTACTGCCGGTAGCACACTTGCAGTGCCAAGCAGCCAATGTGAGATGCAATGATTCATGGTATAGAAATAGCTATTGAATCAGCAGTAATTGTACTTTTGGTGTCAGGTTCAACAGCAACAAAACCAATCCCTGCTAACCCACAGGAGTGGAACTGGTCACTGCCAGACACAGAGTATTTTCTAGAACTCATTTGTTGTGCATCACAACCACATTTTAAAAAACCTGGTTATTTAAAATGAAAAATAGATTCTTCATTATCTTTCATTAAAGTATTGTGAAACACCATTCTGTATTTTCAACAAAGATACTTATTTAACAAATAGCTTCATATCATTGGAAAAACATGCATTTTGTTTACTAGAAATGTACCAGACGGACTGTGAATAGAGAAGAATAAGGCTTCTGAAAGTGCACCCACAAAGGTTTGGTTTTCAGGGCTGATATTACAAGTAATTAGCTTGACATTTAATGAATGACATTTCTAAGAACTGCTAAAGCTGACTTAACAGGCAAACAGAACAACCCTTTTTTTTTGTTTAGAGAAGGTAGTAGCATTTTTGCACGTTTTATGTGAAGTGATTTTGCCAGCTAATGTTGAAAACATCTACATTCATGAATACTTGAAATAAAAATGCTCTCTGTTTACTGAGTTTCTGGTACGGTGCTGTCTGCTTAGCACTAACTCCAATAAGAGTTCCTGTGGTAAAGATGAGCAGGTCCATACTAGAGTTAGAATAAACTGACCCTCAATTAAAATTGTGTGGTTTTTCCAAGGAAGTTTAAAATCATAAACAATTCAGACAGCATTTCTCATTTTGGTAAAAAAAGGGAGGGAAAAAAAAGGTAGATCTGTTGAAATTATATGTTCTTAAGCTTTTCCTAGGCTTTAGAATTTAATTTTATATTGGCAAGAAACTCTTTGGAAGGATCAAGAATGCATGTGTTAGCCTGGTTATCCAACCCAGAGGATATGTTTGTTTACATGCAACACATTTCAAGGGCACTTAGAAAAACCGCAGTAATTCAAGAAATACATCTGAAATTTGGTCTCATTTCCTGCTTGTATTAAGAATGAAATCAAGTGTTTATGTCATGACAGTCTCATCAGCTTTATTTTTGTGCATTAGAAATCTGGAAATCTCTTCCAAGTGCCTGTAATATCAGCGTCTCATTCACCCGGTTCAGCTGCTGGGTTAGCACACCCACACCTCACCAGGGGAGAGAATGGAGTCTTCAACCCGAATGTCAGAAATCTAGTTATAAATAGGGCTCCCATTTAGCACCTTTTCCTTTTTTTTTTATTTCTGATGGGTTTTATTTCACTGCCTAGATGTGCATAAGGCAGATCTACGAAGTTATCCTGCTTAAAAAGAAATGTGAGCAAAGTCGTCGACTCTTTTCTTTTTCCTAATGCCATCAATGCCATCAATGGTGACATGGTCTAGCAAACCAAGTGGCCCTGTCTTGAGGCAGTATTAGCATGTACACAAAAGTTTGGCCCAGATATGGAGTATGAAAGAGAGACAAAATGTGAAATGCTAGAATGAGTGAAAGCAGTATCAAAAGTCCTGACCTCTACATTCCTAAGATTTTGGGACAAAAGGGCACCTATTCCTTTTGGTCTTTCATACCTTCCTTTACTAATTCTTTCTATAATCTAAAAGAAAACAACAGTGAGCTCCATAAATTAAAGGGAAAAGAAAATTTTTTTGCCAAAACCAAGAGCGACACTTTTCAAGAAAATGTTCATTTTTTTAAAAAATCATAGTAAAATCAACATAGTTTGCAGCAGTCTTGACGGAGCAGAAGCATAAACTAAGAAATCAATTAATACAGAGTTTTCCATTGCAGTGTACAACTAGTGCTTGCAAATAATCAAAATATGCCCCTACAAGGGCTAACCTCCACCAAAGCAATATTGGATTTACAAACAAAATAGAGGTTATATTAGCACACACCTGAATACCTTGGTGGTCCCTTACTCTCATTGCACTGGCACAGGGACTTTGATAGAAGATAGCCTTGAAATCTCCAGTTCAGAAAAGACACTTCAAAATGTCTTCACTGACACTCCCTGACATCTCTCCTAATACATCTCTCAGGTCTCTTGCTGGCCCCTGCTACTCTCTCCTTCTGATCCCACAGTTAATATTCTCCCTTAAACACCTTGTGCAGCTGATCCCCTCTTGGCTGATCCAGCTCATTTCCAGCCTCCCAGCAATACCCTGTTTCACAGCCTTTCTTTATTTCAGTCATATAAACCTTTCCATTAAAGAACTCACTTTCTGCCCACAAGGCACTTCCGTGGGCCCATTTTATTGCAGTGAAAATGCAAACAACAGGGAAAAGAATCTTGTACACATGTGAATGAATTATGCTCCCTCAGAAAAAGCCCTTTGAACTGCAGTTTCTCTCCCTTCTTCCTCAGCCCCTGTCGCCATGGGTTATTTTTCAAATGTGCTTTCACAGCAGCTCCTCATTGAAGTGAATGGTACCACTTTTGGACCTTGGTATTTGTGCAGTAATTACTATTGTTCAGCCCTGTGTTTAATAGGCAAGTGAGAGGACTTCTAAAAATATAGCAGCCCTCATAAAGATTGCCTACAAATCCCGTCAGAAATACAATGCTGTGGTCCCAAACAAACCCCGTTCCATTCGGCAAAGTTTTCTGTTCAGCTGTAGTGCAAAAAGACAAGATGAAGAAGAAATAATACTGGGTCAGAAGAAACAGAGGAAAGGAATAAAGACTGTAGTTCAAACAACTAAGGCCTTGGTTGGGAGAGTGAAAGTCTGTTTTATCACCGCTGCAAACTGTTCCCTTTTCAATTGCTTCAAAATCAAGATAACTCTAATTTGCTCTAAACAGCTTTTGATTTTATCAACAAAGCATCAAAGGGCCTGAGAATGTGTAGTGTGAATATCTTTTGTAAAGGTCAGATTGTTTTCCTGTCTTAGAAAGGGAAATCGCCTCACCTTTTTTTATTTTATGATTTGAGCTTTATTTGAGAATACGTCGTTTACTTGCAGTGCTGCAGCTCTTTCTTCTCCTTTCCTTTCTGCAGATCTTCCAATAGATCATCATCATCAGCTAATACTGTCCTTTTTGAAACAAAACAGTTTGCATGTTTTCCCATAGAAAAAGCCCCATCGGTTCTCTATCTTCATGTTACTAAATAATTATGGGGTTTGGGGGTTTTTTTCTGATAGATGTATAGGCATGAACTGTGATGAATAGAGCAAGAAAAATAAACAGTTCCAGAGTTTCCTGTTGTAGAATGGAAGTGAGCCATCATAAAACATAGCCCCCACAAATTGTGCTAAATGGTTTGAAATTACACTTGTAATGGTGTTAATTACCAATAGCCCAACTATTTTAGGAGAACATAATTGAAAACCAGTTATGCTGGAATCTAAAAAGGGTAACATCTCTTCATCTGATGCTATTTTTTTTTCTTTTTGACAGAAAAAATTGTCATTTCTCTTACATAAGAAGAAAAAAAATAGGTAAATGTGCCTGAAGCAGACAGGAGTAATTTGATTGTTTCTTAAAAACCCATTTATATTGAGGACCCAAATTGAATCCCGGCCTTGATTTTTTCCATTCTACCCAGGTGTGACTGACTACAGGTCAGCTAAAATGGTGATGGAAAAGGGAATTAGAGCAAGACTTATGCTTCTGCTGAAGCTCAGCAACTTGCCAATGTCCCTTTAGAGAGGAAAAAAGGGTGCAGATGTTTTTATACTGAGTGAGCTCAAGAGAGAGTGTGATTCTGCAATCCCTGTATTTAGTAATGAGCCTGAGGAACATGCAAAGACCTCCAGCTTTTGGCAGTCCTTCAGCTCTGAAAATCAGATTTTCAAAACCATTCAGCTGTCCTAGATAAAGCAGTACCATCCAACACTTGGCCTTTCAGCTTCTGGCCTCCATTGCACACCAAGCCTTTAATTCAGAAAACAGATTTCCTATTAACATCATCTGTTGAGCCAGGGGAGGAAAACTGACTTTCATTGGTGCAAGCTAATTTTCATCAAGGCATTCAGAAGTGCTAATACTCATGTATTATTTCACATAGGACCTATCTGTAGAAAAAAATGGGTTTGGCACATGTTTATAGATGGATGGCTTCTGGGATTCTCTTTTCTTTCCAGCACCAGATCTGTCAGAGCCTAACTATGAAAATATATATACTAACACTGACTTGGACAAACTGAATTAGGCCTTGTTGGGCAGAATGAGCCATTCTGGAGAGAGCAATATTCTCTTATTGAGTCAGGCCAATAACAGATGAGTGGTCTTGCAAGTGTTTCCAGCACAGCATTATTTTTTCAAAGTATAAATCAGCTGCCTAATTCGCACCACTTCACTCAACACTAAGATATTCCTCAACCATGCTTTTACATGAATGGGCAACATGAGTGTTGTTATCAGCCCTTCCCATCAAAATTGGCCACTGATTTTCCTTTACAATAGTCTGTTTTCAGCTGCTTCGGGAAACTGCAACTACTGAATCTGACAATTTCTGTGCTGAGCAAATGCATCCTTAGAAAAACAAACCCAACCGAGGAAACTTTAAAAAATCAAAAAGTCAGAAACAGACTACTAGACAAAACTGAATACATTATTCTGCTAGAAAATCATTATTCCACATGACAGAAATAGAGGTGGGCAACAAAATAAAAAAGCTGAACTGAGTTCAAACCAGTGCCTGATTGTGACTCATCTCTGTTCATGAATAAGGATGAACCAAGTCAATGAAAGGTTTCTGGCATTATGTCCTTATCATCAAATATGTTTGATTTCTCACGTATTTGTCATCAGCTCCTTTGGCTTGGATTGTTTTTGGCTGATAGAAGTAAGTTAGACCCTTGAACTAAGTCACATCTTGAACTATCTCACTCACTGAAGGAGAAACATTCTGCATTCTATTACCTTTTTATGAAGAATAACTGACAGCAGAAAATAAAGAGAAAGAAACAGCCTCAAAGTTTTGTTCAAAGGATTTTGCTGAGAGGATAAAGAATGAAAAATGGTCTCCAGGTCAACCTGCAGGACCGTTAGGCCACAGTGGACTGCAAGAAGTAAAGAATCAGGGGTTTTCCACAGTTTACTCCACCTTAAACCCCTCTGTACCCTCTTACTCATATGAACTTTACTCCAAAAAATGGGTAGAAGACAGGAAAAGAACCACTTTACTCTTCTTCCCTCAGTGTCTCCTCAGCTTCAAGAGGACCATGTAAGAAACTGTTTTAATAAACTCAGAGCATTGGTGAGAGTGGTTCTTCTTGCTATGAATGTTTTTTTTAAAAGGCAGGTTGCTATTTATTCGGCATTAACAAATAAAGAGATCGTGTCCATTCTCAACGATGTGCCTGTATCAACTTCGCTGTATCTGTAAGAAAAACGGCTCAGTAGATTTTAGGAATTTATATTTATTTTTACTTATGTCTAGTGATAAACACATAAATATTGCTATTAACATAAAAGAATTGGTATTTGTCCACAGCCTTAGAGATTTTGCTTCATGTTTTTAATTGAATGAATTATTTAGCTTTTTTAACAGTATATCAAGTCTCTACTACAAGAGGAATGACAATATTCGTAATTTAATATGCAGTTTAGACTCAAAGGAATACAACCAAATCTGTGCAACCATTTACAGAATTAGTTTTTGTTCTCAGAAGATATGGAAAAAGCTCTGATTGTCTTACTTTACAAGACAGCTGAACTAATGTCATTTGCTAGAAACATTTTAGAATTAATTCTGACATTTTTAATGAAAGAATTATTCAGTGGTTTGGTATTTTTACTGAAGACTTAGGTATTCAGCTAGTTTGACAGTTCCTTGAATATGTTTTGAGGAATATTGGCACTAATCATTGAATAAATTATTAGAAAATATATCTTTCTTGCACAGTCCTAGCCATTTTCACCCCTGTTTATCAGTTCCCAGGTCTTAATGATAAAATCCATTTATCCTAAGGAAAGAATCCCTTTTTCCTCAAAAAGAAAAATAACCTGCCATTTTGAGTTCTTTTAGTATACTAAAAATAATAATATTTTTACACATGCATGAGCTTAGAAGCTTTAAAGGTATTAACTAGCAGATTTTAAAAGCACTTTTTCTTTGAAATCAGCACTGTGAGGACATAATTATAAGGCCTTTTTATAAAGATATGCAACAAACATCATCTCACAGCTCAGCCGATGCTCGGATTCTTCTACCTACAGTACAAATGCCTAAGCAGTACCAATAAGAGTCAGTCATTTTGACCCAAACAGGAGACTGTCACAAACTAAAAGCAACTGTGTCCTTTAAAAAGGACAGTTGCGATTTTTCTGCAGGACTGTGTCACATTTTTTCTCTTCCTCTGAGTAGCACCACAGCTCTCGGTGACTCCACAGAGGTTTCTTCCCCCCTTCATGGCACGCATCGATGTGCGCTGCACGAGTGGTGGGAGCAGAGTTCGCAGCCTTGTTGGCCAGCAGATCTGGACCAGACAGCGAAAGTCATCCTGTGTGAATAGACTGTAACAGATTGCTTCCTCCTGTAAAGAATGAGGGACCAAAGCACAGACCATAATCGAGAGCGAGCTCCCCGCCTGCTCTGAGCTGGGGGTGGACAGCCGTAGGCTGCTGCTGAAGCAGCTTAAGGCAAGATGTCATGCTGCAATTTAATCCTGAAGAACAACCAAGCACAGGTTTTCAGAGCCTTTCTTTGCCTTTTTAAACAATATTTGCAAAAACACAGTGGGGGTATAGCCTAAACATTCCAGTTCATTGAGACAGAAGTATCCTATTGATAGCAGCTTAAAACAGTTCTTTTTGTCTGCTTGCCTGAAAATTTAGGTTTTGAAATGTGTAAAAGACCTAAACAGAAGGCATTTCGAGACAGAACGGATGTTAACTCATTCTCATTACCTGATCACTTCAGAATCCACTGGCTATTCACAGCCTTGCATTTCCTTACACCAAGATTATGGAGTAGAGAGAAAAGAGAAGCTCAGAGCAGACAGATCATTTTGCTGCAAGCAACAGCCTATCTGGGGACTTTTAAGTACAGTAGATTAAGGAAATGTTTAGTGGCTTTCATGACTCAGTTAAGCCCAGTTAAATCTGCGAAAGCCTCAAGAAGCATTTATGGCAAACACAATTTTATTATCATTTCTGTTTATCAAGGAAAGCTTGGGTCAGATAAGTGTCTTATTTTCACAGGAGTCAGATCTTATTATCTGTTTCTCAATGCCCTTTGACTGAAACAGATGGAACTGAGTAAGTTCCTTAGGTCTCAAAAGCTTTACATCTAGAATTTTGCTTCAGGAGCTTTCACCATAGACCTCTTTTCAGTCATGATACTTTTACTCAATTTCCATGGATGAAGAGGAGTTCAGGCTCTCAGCTGTCCCTTATACTACAGCACCTTAGGCCGGTGAAAAGCTAATACAAGCTAAATTTAGGATTCAAGCAGTAAATGCTGGCAAGGGAAGACTCAGCTGAGGCTTACAAGATCCATCCTGCAAAATGGAGCTGTGAAACAAAGAAGGCTGGTGCAGGATTAGTCTGACTGTTCAGCTGCAGGAACAAGCTGGGATGGCAGGCAGGCCAGAGGGACACCTATCCAAGAGTCAGGATCAAGGGCTGGAGCAGATAGAAGCAGATTTTGGGTCTCAGGGTCACAAACCACAACCAGACCCAAGTCCCTGAGGAGAAACCTGGCTGATGGGAAAACCATCAGTTAAGCTTTCAACCCAGTACCTAAATCCTGAGGGACAGACTGTGGCCAGGGGATCTGACTGCTTCTTGGAGCCTCCAGGTTATCCAAGTCAGTTTTGGAAGGGATTTGGTGCATGCTAGAAATGGTGCTGTCAGTCAGGCAAGATCTTGGTACGTGCTCATGCATACAAAGAAAGAGGTGTAAAAACTCACGGGAGTGCAGACACCTTGCACTTTGGGTTTGAAAGGCACAGCATAAAGGTTTCAAGTAAGCTAGCAAAGCCTGCTCGGTAGGAGGGCGTTAGCAGATAAAATATGGAGTGTTGCCCCTGAGACACATGGGCAAAAAAAAAAAATTGTCTGAAATTAAAAAAAAATATACGTATAAATTTTGTCTAGCATCAATGTTGTAAACCTGTTGAAGTTTTGCCGAACATTAGGAAGAATTCACTCAACATGAGGAATTTTACAAAAATATCTCTCCCACCAAAAACTCAAGATAACTTTTCTTTTCTAATACTCACTATAGGTTAATCATATTCTATCTATTCTCTGTACCAGAATAGAATTTATTTCTCTTTACCTCTGTGATCTGAAACCCAGGAATACCATACGGTCTAGAAGAAGCACAGAGTCCCAAGATCTGCTTTACAAAAAAAAAAACAAAGCAACATTTTGTTTTTATCTATCTCTACAAACTTAAAGTCTCTTGACGTTGTAAGTTAGTCTCTTACTGTGTAAGATATCAACTTACGTTTTTAAATGCTTAAAAATCAAAATAACCCTTTGAATAAATACTAGCTCTTCGGTTTGTGACTCTTTATGCTGAAGTCTATAATTTCTAAATTCACTGCTCTTATTAGTGTGCTTAAAGCCATTACAATCTAAAATTTGCTTTGTCAGAATGGAAAATAAATTGGTGGCTTCCTTCTGGTTCTTTGCAGACTGACTTCTGTCATTGTGACTGCAATTAGCTGCTGCTCATGTTGGTATTGTGGGTGTGGTAGTCCAAGAATGAAAGTAAGCAAGTATTTTCTATGGCAGGGCTGCAAAACACAGATTTGCCCATACTGATAACGAACACTGGGCAAGTGGCATTGCCTGTAGAGGTGCTGTAGCTGCTGTGTGAATCATGGGTGACAGTGAGACCAGGAGAATCACTTTTGTGAAGCCTCATTCTCTCTTGGATGGGCATGAGCAGGCTGGCCTGGCCTTTGCTTCTTCACAGCCATGCCAATCTGCCTCCTCATCTGTTCACTTGCTGCTCTGCAGACTAATTCTGTCAGTTCCAGATGTTTCATTAATTTTACCATTAAAACAATGTGGTTTGTAGCCATGGTGTTGGGTAATTTTCAGAAATAAAAAAGCATTTTCAATTTGAAAAATCAATTACTGAGAGCTACTCACTGCTCATGAGCACCAGTCCCATATTTGCTGAATTTTAATTCAGTCATGGAGATGGTGCTTTGAGGCTCCATTAAATATATAATGTATTATAATAACATAAATAAGTTTATCTAGCATGTTTTAATCTAGCTGCTTGGTTTTGCTGGTTAATTTTGCATAATGCTGGACACATAAAGCATTCTCATCCCAGGGAACAAGTTTCTTGCCATGGGCAGCCTCTAGAACTGTTGTGAAGCAGCTAAGACCCACAGGAGACTCCATGTGTGCCGGTTTGGCCAAAATTTAGCAATATATCTTCTGAGAGAAAACCAGGTTACAACCACCCTTCCCCCCACAGGGTTCGGGGAAAAAAATTATTTTCCTCGAAGGAAAGTGAATGAGATAAGAACTATTTATTTAACAAACACACGGGAAAAGGATAATAATGCTAAATAATGAAATGAAATCTCTCGCTATAGAGAGAAACCTGGGAAGATTTCAGAGTCCTTCTGTAGGTGTGGTCTCTCTCCTCCTCGGAGCTGGGTCGGCGAGGGCCCACCCCCGGGCCTCGGGGAAAAATTCTCCCGATGTGTTCTGATGTTGTTGAACAGTCCAGAAGAGAAGAAGGGAAAAAACCAAAGTCCCAGGAAACAAAAGCAGCTTTCCGTCTCACGCCGGGAAGAAAGGAAAGAAAAAAAAACCGAAACCGCTGGCTGAAGAAAGCAAGCAGGGTGCTCCCTCCTGCTCCTGCAGCCAGAGAACGCAGAGGAGTGTATCTCTGTGTCCTTGGGAAACTGTTTTGAAAAGTTCGTTTGGTTTTTTTTTTTTAAGCTCAGTTTAAAGGCACAGAAAAGGCACAAATTACTTTTTGGGCATAGAGCATGATAGGGGATACACATGATAGAGTCACCCCAAGACATTCCACCCCTTATCACATATCATCGGCTCAATGCCCAAATTAATATATTCTAACTCTACACACACACACACATTAATACATATATACAGCTATGTACAAACAGTGACAGTGACACTCAGCAAGCAGTGGTGTACAGGCATTTCACATTACATGTGGTTTTCACCCAACAATCAGATCTCCCTGCGGTACACAACGTGTTGTTCGTCTCTCTGCATTACCCACCATGTGCAACCAGGTCCCTGAGCAAAGACAACCCCACGGATGGGTTTGTCTGTACTCGAGGCAGAATTAACCAAACAGTCTTTCTAACAGTCCCCTGGCATGCACTACTGGAACCTTATCTCCATCTACTGTATGCAGGGATTCAGATTGGGCTGGACCAGCTTATTGGTGGAACCCCGAGTGTTGACTAACCAGTGGCCTTTGCTAGATGCTGTTCCCAATTTTTGAAAGTTCCCCCCTAGGCCTTCAAGGTGGTTTTCAACAATCCATTGCATCGCTCCACTTTCCCAGCTGCTGGTGCATGGTAAGGGATATGGTACACCCATCAATGCCATGTTTCTAGCCCAGGTGTTTATAAGGCTGTTCTTGAAATGAGTCCATTGTCGATTCAATTCTCTCAGGGGTACCATGTCTCCAAAGGACTTGCTTTTTAAGGCCCAGGATGGTGTTCCGGGCAGTAGCATGAGGCACAGGGTAGGTCTCCAGCCATCCAGTGGTGGCTTTACCATTGTGAGCACGTAGCGCTTGCCTTGGCGTGTTTGAGGCAGTGTGATGTAATCAATCTGCCAGGCCTCCCCATACTTGTATTTGGACCATCGCCCACCATACCATAGGGGTTTCACTCGCTTGGCCTGCTTGATTGCAGCGCATGTCTCACAGTCATGGATCACCTGGGAGATACTGTCCATGGTTAGATCCACCCCGGTCTCGTGCCCACTTATAGGTGGCATCTCTGCCTTGATGACCTGAGGCATCATGGGCCCATCGAGCTAGGAACAACTCTCCTTGTGTTTCCAATCTAAGTCTATCTGTGACACCTCTATCTTTGCAGCCTGATCTACCTGTTCGTTGTTTCGGTGTTCATTAGCCCTACTCTTGGGGACATGAGCATCTACATGGCGAACTTTCACAAGTAGCTTTTTCACTCGGGCAGCAACGTCTTTCCACTCTTCAGCAGCCCAGATGGGTTTTCCCCTACGCTGCCAATTAGCCTTTTCCCTTTTCCAGCCATCCCACAGAGCATTGGCTACCATCCACGAATCAGTGTAGAGGTAGAGCTTTGGCCACTTTCTCTTTCAGCAATGTCCAGGGCTAGCTGAACAGCTTTGAGTTCGGCAAATTGGCTTGATCCACCTTCTCCTTCAATAGCTTCTGCAACCCGGCGTGTGGGACTCCATACGGCTGCTTTCCACTTTCGTTTCATCCCTACAATGCGACAAGAACCATCGGTGAAAAGAGCGTAGCATGTGTCTTCTGCTGGCAGTTGGTTGTACGGTGGAGCTTCTTCAGCACGTGTCACTTGCTCTTGTTCTTCCTCGTCACTGAGACCAAAGTTTTCACCTTCGGGCCAATTTGTGATTATTTCCAAAATCCAGGGCGATTCAGTTTTCCGATACGGGCGCGCTGTGTGATGAGAGCAATCCATTTGCTCCATGTGGCATTGGTGGCATGGTGGGTAGAGGGAACCTCTGCTTTGAACATCCACCCCAGCACCGGTAGCCGGGGTGCCAGGAGGAGCTGTGCTTCAGTGCCAATTACCTCTGAGGCAGCTTGGATTCCTTCATAGGCGCCAAGATTTCCTTCTCTGTTGGGGTGTAGTTGGCTTCAGATCCTCTGTAGCTTCGACTCCAGAATCCCAGTGGTCGACCTCGAGTCTCACCAGACACCTTCTGCCAAAGGCTCCAGGACAGACCATGGCTCCCGCTGCAGAGTAGAGCACGTTCTTCACTCCTGGTCCTGTCCGGACTGGGCCAAGGGCTACCGCATGAGCAATCTCTGCTTGATCTGGGCAAAGGCTTGTTGCTGTTCAGGGCCCCAGTGGAAATTGTTCTTCTTGCGGGTAACCACGTAGAGAGGACTCACAATCTGGCTATATTCAGGAATATGCATTCTCCAAAAGCCTATGACACCTAGGAAAGCTTGTGTTTCCTTCTTGTTAGTTGGTGGAGACATTGCTGTGATCTTATTGACGACCTCAGTGGGAATCTGACGCCGTCCATCTTGCCATTTCACTCCCAGGAACTGGATCTCTCGAGCAGGTCCCTTGACTTTGCTCTTCTTGATGGCAAAACCAGCTTCTAGGAGAATCTGGATGATTTTCTCTCCTTTCTCGAACACTTCTTGCGGTGTTCCCCCACACAATGATGTCATCAATGTACTGCAGATGTTCTGGAGCCTCACCCTTTTCCAGTGCAGTCTGGATTAGTCCATGGCAGATGTGGGACTGTGTTTCCACCCCTGGGGCAGTCGGTTCCAGGTGTACTGCACGCCCCTCCAGGTGAAGGCAAACTGAGGCCTGCACTCTGCTGCCAAAGGAATGGAGAAGAAGGCGTTGGCAATGTCAATAGTGGCGTACCACTTCGCTGCTTTGGACTCCAGCTCGTACTGAAGCTCCAACATGTCCGGCACGGCAGCGCTCAGCGGTGGAGTCACTTCATTCAAGGCACGATAGTCCACAGTCAATCTCCATTCTCCTTCAGATTTGCGCACAGGCCAGATGGGGCTGTTGAAGGGTGAGTGGGTTTTGCTGACACCCCTTGGCTCTCCAAGTCACGGATCATCTTGTGGATGGGAATCACAGCATCTCGAGTTGTCCGGTACTGTCGGCGATGCACTGTCGAGGTAGCAATTGGTACTCTTTGTTTCCTCCTTCAGAAGGCCTACTGCAGATGGGTTCTCTGATAGTCCAGGCAAGGTATTCAATTGCCTGATGCCCTCTGTCTCTACAGCAGCTATTCCAAAAGCCCACTTGAGTCCCTTTGGGTCTCTGAAATGCCCTCCTTGGAGGAAGTCTATGCCCAAAATGCACGGGGCCTCTGGGCCAGTCACAATGAAATGTTTCTTCCACTCATTTCCAGTCAGGCTCACCTCAGCTTCCACTAGGGTCAAATTTTGTGACCCACCTGTTACACCAGTAATAGAAACAGATTCTACCCCCACATGTTGCGATGGGATTATTGTGCACTGCGCACCAGTGTCAACCAAAGCATCATATTTTGTGGTTCTGATGTACCAGGCCAACGAATCCACACAGTCCAAAAAATACGGTTTTCCCTGGCCTCTACCTGGTTAGAGGCAGGGCCCCTCTAATTCTGGTTATCCTTCTGTCTATCATTTCCGGCAGATTGGCTACGGGCAACTGGAGCTACTTTCTTTTTAGTAAAATTTCCTTTCTGAGACTTGCGCTCCTTTAATTCATGCACTCGTGCTGCCAGAGCAGAAGTGGGCTGTCCACCCCACTTTTTCAGTCTTCCCCACTGTCACACAGGAATTTCCACAGCTCACTTCGTGGGATGTACCTTCTCTCTAGGGAACGTCCTCGTTGGGTATCAGAATCTCGGATCTGTACTGCCGAGATTTGGAGAAAGCCCTCTTTATCTCCTTCTTGAGGTCCTCTATCTTATCTTTAAATTCTGCACACGTGTTTCCACAGCTGCGATTTTCGCATGTGTTGGGCCATGCACGGTCTGCATATGCTCGGAGCTTCGTTGCCATATCTGCACGGTCTCATTTGCACCGTAATCTGGTTTCATCAGTGCTAAAGCAGACTTATATTCTGATGGCCCAAGCTGTATGAGCTTTCGCCACATGAAGGACCAACTCTGGCCCGGTCTGGACTTCTCAATCCTGGGTCATCTGTGAAGACAACCTCTACCACCCTAGTTCTCTCAGGCATTGAATCCCTTGTTCAATGGTCTTCCACTGGGTTTGCTGCATATAGAGATCATCTGCACACAGATATCTATCCCTTACACCACTCAAGAGCCGTCTCCAGACACTGGCAGAGTCAGCCTCCCTTATCATCCTTTGGTCAATAGCTGGATCACGTGACAGGGATCCCAAATGCCTCGCTTCAGCCGTCCAGCATTACATCATCACCTGCAGCATCCCAAATACGGACCATCCAACTTATTATGGATTCATTGGCCGTCGGGTGTAGTCC
>JACSVZ010000006.1:69300699-69317564 GCA_014706295.1 Lycocorax pyrrhopterus obiensis | reverse complement strand
AGGATTTGAGAGTTAATACCTGACTACCACCAGTAAGGTTGCTAGTAAGGAAGAGGGAGATAAACCCCCAGGAAGCAGGCTGGGTATGTTTGTGGAACTGTAGCTGAGGTTTCGTGTCTGTCAAGACAGCCTGGGAATTGGGGAGCTTGTTTTTACCATGCAAATTAGACCAAGTATGCCTGCACCAAACAAGAGGAGCTGTATTAAAGAAATTAGAGCTACAGGGCAATTTCACCCACAGGGCTATTTCATCTAGGAGCCAAGAACGCCAAAAATACAGAAGATAGACCAAAGGCAACCTGGCTGTTCAGATAAATGTTCTCACTAACCACACCAAGGAAGAAATGCTTTTTTGAAAATGTAATAGTGGCCTTTGAAGAAACTTACTGATCTCTACTCTTTTTATCTCCAGCATGTCACCCTGTTCTTCTTCAGAAAACTAACAGCTGTGCTATCCTAAATAAAGATCTTCTTGCATTTCTTTTTTGTTCTATTTTCACATACCAGAGATAATGATTTTAGCAAACACAGAAAGTCTCCAAATTATGAACATAACTTCTTTTTTTTTAAGTTTCTCTATGAAAAACCTCAAACTAATCCAATCCAAAGGACCTGCTGTACTTTCAAAGAAGCATATTTTCTATCCAGATGGGTTCTGATTATCTTACACAAGCCCAGATGACAGCTAGCTTCCCTCAAGGGCTCATTTTTTCCACACCCTTGCATGTTATGTGAAAATTTGGGTAGGTATCTCTCTTTCCACGTACAGAAATTGAAAGACCATGTAATGAAATACAAGGGGCCACACATAAAAAAGCAGACTTTGACCCACTTTCCTTGCCAAAGTCAATTCTACTTCTTCTGTAAAAAATTTATTTATAAAATAAATGGAAAGAGAAAAATATAAGCAATTGGTGCTGCCCTTTTTGCTCTTCAAAATCATGACTTGGCTGACATATGTTCTGTAAAAGGGTTTGTACCACAACAGGGCCCTCAGTGCTAATGAAGATCTGACAACACTATCATTAGACAGAGCACTTTCATTTCCAAGCATTATATAGCTGCATTTCATATGAATTTATGCAAAAACCATGTATGTTTTGCCAGAAAAACAGAACTGCAGGGTGGGAAGGAGGGAAATCCTAAAACAAAAGTTCACGCTATCTGGAAATAGGAAAATCCTGCAAAGACTAAGCTATAACAAAAAGGAAGAGTTAGGAGAAGGGAAAAAAAAAACCCAAAACCAACAAAAGACAGCAGCTGTGTTGAACTAACAAATTTGAACCCTTCTGAAGACTCCCAGCTTCATTTCCTGCCTTTGAGGTCGCAGCAGCTGAAGCTGGCGGTGGCATCCTGATGAGCACCCCAGTCCCACGGTGGGAACAGAGCAGGTACCAACACATGCTCGGCTGAGCGTGCTGAGTTTGGTCTGCTCTCTGCAGCACTAGAGAGGCACTGAAGCATTCAGACTGCAAGGCCTTGCCAAGATCTTGCTTGTAAACAGTAAAACACTGTGTAGGGAGAAAACTGTTTAGGTCATTAGGTTTTCTCATGTTGCCTGAGTTATTCTTGGTTAAAAATATAAAATTAATAAGCATCATGTCAAAAGCAACCTCTGAGGATCGAACTACTTAAAGCTCTTCCAATAACCCTTGGCTGTGGTATCACAGCTTTGCTTTGCTGGTTTCTCAAAAGGAGAAATTCCAGTCTTTGAGACTTTTGCTCCAAACCTCTGTTCTAGTAATTGTAGCTATTCAGCAACTGGTTTGGGTGACAGAAAGACAAACTTTCTATTCCAGGAGAAAGCTGAGAGCTGTCTTGTTTTCTCAACTCTTAATTTTATTTTGCAGTTTTGGGAGACTTCACAGCTGACTTGTCATTTTGCATAGTTACAAATGAAGAGTGTATTAAAAAAACCAAACCAAAACCAGTTGTTACTTTACTGACTTTGCTTTTACATCAGACATCTGGTCTAAATGCATTTGACAAGTATTATTAGGACATTTCCTGTATTACAATATTCAGCTAACATTAGATTTTATTTGTGGATGCTCTGATAAGTTGACATTCTGATTAAACTGACATTTGTCAAGGTCAATTTCAGAATTTAGTACTAATTGTATGCACATTAGTGAGGAGTCCTTGTAAGCAGATTTGGTGGAGGAGCAGTCCTGATGCAGGAGGAAGTCACAGAGATAGAGTGTATTAACTCAGACATTTACACAGACCAGAGTTCAAATTACCTGTACAAAAGCCACAGTCACCATCCTACTGAGTAGGTTAAAACTTGAAGTCTGGTCTTTCAAATCAGAAGAAACATCTGTATCTGGTTAATTTTAAAGAAAGAAAACACACACCAAATAGGACAGAAACATATCTTTCTTAACAACTTTTATCCCTTTATTGCACTTTCTTTTTGTGACACGTTGGTAAGGCTAGACAAGGAAAGCCCTACTTTAAGACCATTCCCTCCTTCCACCTCCTTGTTTCAATTCCTCTCACCCAGGCCAGCTCTGGTGGGGAATTTCAGAACTGAATTCTGCAAAGCCAAAATGAAGGAAGTTTTATTCTGCTTGCCAAGCAAACTGACAGTTGCTTTTGCTATTTCGGGCAACTATCCTATAATTGTGCCCACCTGTTGTAGCAATGCTATTTTTAAAGTCACACCCAAGCGCACACATGGCTGTACAGCAAAACTTCTCAGGGATGACACTCTGCTCCCTCACCCCCAGCCTGCAGAGGTGCAGAAATCCTGCTATGGAAATCATGCAGGAACAAGGATTTTTCTAACTTGGTTTCTACATATTAACTCTGAAGGGATGCAGCAATTTTGCCCTCCCTTACACCCCAGGAGCAGCTTCCCTTTCGCCTTTTCCTCTCTCCCTCTCTCCCTCTCTCCTCTCCCCTTTTCCCAGATGCCTAGCACTGCTGGCATTATCCTCCACCAGGCCTGGTTCTGTGGGAGCCTGCAGTAGATGTGCTGCCTTACAGGGCCTCACTGAGAGCAAAAAGCAGAGATCAAAGACAAATATGAAAATAATCAGGTTAAAGTCATAGGCAGAGAGTCCACACCAAGAGCAAAACCAGCATGACACACCTACTGCTCTCCTCAGAGCCTGGGGACCTGGCCTGTTCTTGTGGCAAAAAGCAGCTGTACATACAGGTAAAATGTTTCTGGCCAGCAACAAGCTTGCTGAAGCAGACACACACTTCGAATTCACGGTTATAATTGAAAGGAACATCACCATTTTTAGGCAGAATTGAAACTTCAACTGTTAGGACAGGGTACTCGTCTGCATCACCAAAAAGCGACCACTGCTTGCCCCCAGTTTGGCTGGAACACTGGCACCATCAGCTTCATAAAGCCCCTCGATGTAGAGCAGCCAGCTCCCTGAAGAAGAGAAGCTTAACAGAAGAAAACCATTCAGCCTTATTTTGTCTATGCTTTATTGGTAATTGCAAAAAAATGGGGGGATAGCCATTTACAGAAACACTGCACCTTCAACCACTTCCACAAGTTAAACATGAAAAATAAGCTAATTTCTCTTTTGCCTCCTCTGTAACATAGTATAAAGTCAGAACCTAGCAGGATGATGGGCAAGGACACTTAGTAGAGGCAAACAGAATTCTGCATCAGATGGAGGAGAGCTAGTGTTCACTAGCACTTTAAGAAACTTAATTATTCAGTTTCTTCATCTTCCTTCCTTCCCCTTTAGCTAAGGCAAAAGAACTGAACCTCCTCCCCTAAAGCCACATTAGAAGTGTGACTTATTATTATTATTTTTAATAGCTGTGTCAATTTAAGCACCTCTTCATCCTCCCTGTTCCGTATTCCATTCCTTTTGTTTTGCTGTTAGAGCAAACAGGATCCAGGCTTTTTTTTTCCCCTAAATTCTGGATGATATCTTTCATCTGGTCCCATTGACATAACTGAGGACAGGCAAGCAGCAGAGGCTGTATCTCCACAGAAACCTAAGGAATAAAAGACGGGAAGGAAGTGTCTCAGGAGGGACTTTACACATTCTCCAGCAAACTTGAGAGGTCATTTGTGGCATTTTTAGAGGGATGAGAAACATTGTCTTGGGTTTTTCCTCACAGCCTCTGTGTATGCTGTACAACTAATTATTTCTCAAATCTTGATCGTACTTAAGGATAATCCCAACAGATATCTCTAAACCAAAACATAAAACTGAGGAGAAAAAGCAGATTCAGCCAAGCGAGCACATCAGTTCAGCTAAGCATGCCAATTTTTAAGAGGCATCGAATTCAGACCTTGCCCTCCTTAATTAAAAGCTTTGCTTTGCTTTGCCTTGCCAAGGGAGAAATCTGACAGCCATTAACTGCCCTGCTCCAGAAATAATTCTGCACACAACAGACATAGGGGAACAGCAGCAGTGAGCTACTGTAACCCATCTCGAGGAGATATTTCCTCCTGGCACTCAAGTGCAAGGTTGCATTCCCACTCCCAGCAACAAGTCTCTACTTTGTCCTCTCATGTCCCTCCACCTCCACTCCTTCCCAGACATCCTCCGCAGGGCCGTGTTGGTACAGATGTTCCCGCAGCCAGGATGCAGCCAGGACGAAAGCCCCTGTGCTGCCCTGATCAGCCTAAAAGATAACACAGCAGGGGAGAGGAAAAGTGACTGGTTCAGCACAAGGCCACGGGAACAGCTGTGCTGGCACAACACAGAGAGCAGGAGGAGCCCATGCACCCCGCCACGGAGCGGGGCTCCATCGCTCCATCAGCTCGCTGGTTCCAGGCTGGACAAGTGTCAGTGTCACGGGAAGGCCACCCTTCCTCACCTCCACCCTGTGCCCCCACGCTGCTGTGCTCCCATCTGGTTCCACGTGAGTGAGCTGAGGGCACTGAGCCTGCCAAGTTAACTGTGCCAAAAAGTAGTTTTCTGTGAGTTTAGTTTTCTTGATTGACATGCCACAGGATCAGACAGGCCCCCGTGCCTGTGCAGAGCCTCCCAGTCAGGTTAGGCATGAGCATGGTCCTATCATGTCACACCCATATGCCTGCCAGATGCCACATTCCACTCTGTGCGCAGGGACGCTGGGAGATTCCCTGTTTGAGACTCCTGATAGTTTTCTGCCTCCTTCCACTGTTTACAACCTGTTCCTATCTAGCCTGGCTAACAGAAGAATCTTACTTGGATTCAGGTGTAGCTTTGTAGCTGGCAGACACATCACAGAGTGCCAGTTCTCATGCTTTCCAAGCTTATCTTCACAAGCTAAACAGTGAGGATGGAATAAGGTATCAAGGTAGAAAATCCATTCATGCCTCTGGCACTGTGGAAACTGAGATGCATCCACAGCACTGATTTCCCAACAAAGAGCATTACCTGACTTTACATATTTGAGGATTTACCACTAATCCGTTCCTCAAACCTTACACAACACTGAAACAAATCACACAACAATGAGCAGAAGAACAAAAGGATAGATGCCATCCCATGCATGGATCGTACCCTTCAGCTCTCCAGTAACTGGTTCTGCACAAAACAGTTAAACAGAGACCACACTGTCCAGCAGAGCCAGAAATTCATGACGTACCTTGCACACAAAACACGTATCACACACAATCTGAGTTTTCAATTTTGTTTTGTCAAGAGAAAGTACATTTCTAAGCCTTCTGGGAAACACAAACCTTGATATCTGCTTGAGTCCATAGACTGTTGTAAATGGTGACTCATGCATGAATTCCCACTACCCATTAATCTCAAAGTGTAAGCACTCACTCAGCAATAATGGTGTTTTAATGTCCTGGCAAAAATGGGAAAAAATGGTTAGCAGAATTTGGGAGTGACTGTCAGGAAATGAAGATAAAGACCATGCTTGGAGGACAGCAAGAACAAGGAAGGGATGGGAAAAAAGAAGTCAGAAGTTATGGAGCACAGCTCTCCAAGCCAAATGGGAGTTCACCTACCACCTGTTTCCAAAAGCTGTTTTCCCATTCAGCTCCGCGCAATATCCCTCAAAACAATCTGTGGCTGACTAAACACAAACCCCTCCTACATTACAAACCCAGCCTAAAAATGTACATTTTAGTTAGGCATCTTTTGAAAGTTTTATTCTATCTTGCATAACTCATTGAAGTGAACACAGAATATGGACAGAGTCCCAAGCTGCGCCAGGGGAGGGAGGTTTAGGTTGGATGTTAGGAAGAATTCCTTCACAGAAATGGTGATTAGACATTGGAATGGGCTGCCCAGGGAGGTGGTGGAGTCACCATCCCTGAAGGTGTTTAAGGAAAGACTGGATGTGGCATTCAGTGCCATGGTCTGGTTGACATGGGGGTGTCTGGTCAAAGGTTGGACTCAACAATCTCAGAGGTCTTTTCCAACCTAAGTGATTCTGTGATTCTGTGAAGTGACAGGATTTTTACAAATACCTGGTTTTAAATATGGCATAAATGGTCCATATGAGAATGTTCTCAAACTCAGTAACTGTTTTCAATACTAAAGCAAAATGAGTTAGAACATGTAATCTGGCATTACAGTAAGAGCCCAACTGTTGCTCAGTCTGACAGAAATAGAGGTGTTTCAGGAATCTGAATTTTCAGTATTTTGGAATACTGAATGCAAGCAACCAACCCAGACATATGCAGACATCTAGCAGTACAAGTACATGACTATTTTACTATCCCTCTTGTACTTAACATGAAATTGTTGAGAATTTTTTTTTTAATTTTCTTCAGAACTGTTTTTCAGTGCTGAGTTCCTTTGTTCAAGCTGCTGCTGCATAAATACATTATGGGCATTGCCTCTGCCATTCACATGATTTCCAAGTTAATACTAACACAGCATATATTTAACATCAAGATATGCACTGTGCATTGCAGATCCAAGACAAATGCAATTTCCATCCACTGCGAAACAATCTTGCAACAACCTCATTTCCATCACGGATCTGTGTATCCTTGCCACTCTACAGACAGCTGCAGAGTTTATGCAATGGCTAACACTGCTGGACTTCCCACATTTAAACCAGGGAAGTCCACCCATGCCTGCGGTGCATTTCTGCAGCTGTCCCTGTACACCCTCACAAACAGCTGGAGACTGGTGATGACACATCCAAGCACAGTTCATCTTAGTCCCGGGAACTATTCCCTGATAATAAACTTGCAGGAGTGAAATTAAGCACAGAGTTATCAAAAAGAGGTTTGGCCTTTGAAGAGGAGGCTGAAGAGAGGATGGGTGAACCTTAAAAAAAGAAGTGAGGCAGTGGGTAACAGGTAAGCAAGCTGTGTTTGCAGAACAGCTGACAGTTAAATTTCATGTACAATCAAACAGTGCTATCGAAGTTCAAATTGAGGGGATTATAATCTGCTGTCTAAACTCAAAGTCTTTTTAAAAGGCAACAATTGTGAGAGATCCTAAAAACAGTACTATTTTCTGTAGGATGAAGAAACTAAAGTGATAAAGTGAAATGATAATTTGGAAACACTACTACTAGTATTACTACTGCTGTGTGTCAGAATGGTTTTCACACACAGATAATGCAAATAATCCTTTACGTTAGCCTGCAGTGTTTCATGCAAAATCACAGATCTGCACAGTCGAGTAAACAACAAATTAACTGAGGGATAGTGGGTACCAACATTCCCAGATGATACCAGGCCCAGCAGCCTGCTAAGACTACCTCTGTGTAGTGACAAAACATTTACACAAATGAAGCATTCACCACGTGAAAGGGAGAACTGCTAATTAATGCCTACATCCAGATAAACTGCAGAGGAAGAATCTGACATGTGCAAACAGCCACTTTTGCTTATTTAAGCCAATGAGTCACGTGATTAATTGCCACACTTTGGATTGTTCAGATAAAGTGTAAAGGTACAAACAAGGAAGAACCTACCAGGACTTTCCACCCGCTTGTAGTGGTAGGGATTGATGCAAACCTCCTTCTGTTTTGAACCAAAGGGGAACTCGCAGCATTCCAGAGGTTTCAGTTCGTGATGGCTCTGCAGGTCCGGCCAGCGCCACACTCTGCAGTAAATGACGTGTGGGAGCCCTTTCCGGTGCGACACCTGGAGCCGGCCGTCCAAGGAACGAGGAATTGTGACACAGTTGCTGGGCTGACCAGGACAGCTTAGTGCTTTTCCAGCTCCTCCATAGCACCTTTCTTCTTCTTCAGTTTTTTCACTAATGCGTCAACAGCTTTCTCTGCCCATTTCTCTTCTTCATCCCTTGCTTCCACCCCAACAGCCTCTTCACTGCTGGGCTGGTGAAGGAGAATAAACTTGTTACATTCATGGTGACCCTGCTGTGGTGATACCACACAACCAAGCACGAATGACTGCCCTGTTCTTCCACCACCACCAGGGTACAGCAGATTGTGTCAGCAGTCAAAAGCAGCCTGGATCAAACAGTTCTGATCCTTTCTCCTTTTCAATCCTCCAGTCCCAGGAAGGCAGCGCTGACATCCCCCTTGGTGGTCACAACCTTCTCATTATTCTAAATCCTTCTGGTTGACAACCTAAAGGAGAGTATCAGAGAAAGAGAAAGAGAAAAAAAAAAGGATTTTACCTTTCAAGTTAACATACAGCCGTTAAAAATATCCCCCACCTCAACCCAGAAGAGCGGTGCGATCAAAAACAACCAACAACAAAACAATAACAAAGGCACATCTGATGAAAACTTAAGCAGCAGGACCTGCTGCTGAACCCAGTATATCCCTATATCAGAAATGTAGTTCACACTAAATCTAGCCTAAAACAGTCCCCCAATTTAAATTTTTCACTATTAAGTGTAAGGGGTGCTACACTCTGCCTGTCAGCTGTTGCAACCTTAACCAGCAAAACACCCCAAGGAAGCAGTGCAGGATCACTAATGCTTTTTTATTATTTAGTTTAGAGAGCGGCTGGAAGCAATATTCCTCAACAGCAATTGCAATGTGCTGCCCAGCTCTCTCCAAACTGCATGAAGTTCAAAAATCACTGCACTAGACCTGAGCATAACTCAAACTAAAAAAAAAAAAAACAAAAACAGTTCAATTTCACCTCTGACTTACTTTGAGGAACAAAGCAAAAAAAAAAGAAGAAAGTGAAACTAGAAAGATCTTAGCCCTCACTCGCAAGATAAAGAAAACCGAATCTGCCCACCCCACCCAAGAGGCCTAGAGCTCCTAAGCAGCCTATGAGGGAAGGCTATCATGAACTTCACCTATACACACTGACCCTTCCTGCTGCAATGCCTGCCTGATATACTCAAGGACACATCAAGGAGTGGGAAGGATGAGGAAGTCCAGATAAGAGGATTTTAGACAGCACAGTGGTCCTCAGCTGGGAGACAAGGAATGGGACTGAAGCGATGGGTCAAGAGGGGGAGGAACACCTCATTTGAAGGAGTCCCAGCTGTGAGTAGCAGGTTTTGTCCTTGTCCAGGCTGGGAGCAGGCAAAAGGCTCTGGCAAGGGAAACAGAAGAGAGCCGGGACTGGCAGGGAGGGGAAAATGAGACAAAGAGCACCACACCACTCATTTTCAAATAGACAGACAAGACAGGAAACATATCCTGGACTGGATACCAACAGGTTGCAGAGGAAGGGGGAAGGGGAAAAGGATATGAATGTTTTTGTTGCCATCAGAACAACACAAAAAACACCCAACCAACCAGAAATCTATACACACAGAGAATAGAAGGTGTCAGCACACCCACATCAGACAGGATTTCACAGCTATACTAAGAGAAGATTGCAGACCTTAAAATTGCAAATGCTATGGCACACTTACTCTCTTCACTGTCATACACTGCAATGGTTTCATAGTATACCATTATACTCGAAGAAATTTAAGCTGAAAACCATCCACTTTATTCAAATTAACTTGTCACTAAACAGTCATCTAATTGCAGAGGTTCAGTTTTATTAGGCTGAATACATAAACTACATTTATGTGAACAATGGTTATGGACTAAGACACAGGCCATGTCTACCTACACTTCAAACTGGTACATCCCATTCTTTTATGCTGTATTTGAAATAATAACGTTAATGCAAGGGAAGATTTGCATGAGCCTGCGGCAAATTTAAGAATTTGTTTTGTTACGTGGGCATGTGCTATACTGTTAAATGAACTGAAACTCCATTACTGTCACTGACTGTAGTCCAGGTATACTTTATCCTTACATGCACTGTAAAGTGCTCTATTAAAATGCTGTGCTAATTTAAGAACTGAATTACCAGAACCCCAGTGCATGTGCTTTAAATACGTTTGTAACTGAGTTACAAACAATTCATATATAGTCTGTATCTTAATCAATATTCTAAATATCTTTTTCTGCACTTTTCAAACAAAAGATACAAGTTCCACACACAAAAGTTACAAGTTCCAGTAGTATACCAAGTAAAGCTTTCTCCTTCACATCCATTTGAATTAAACAAAAAAGACTTAAAGGGCTTGAATTGAAGCTCTAATAAAGGAGAAAGTACAAAGTCTACATTTTGACCCAAGCTTCATTCAACATCAATAATGTTTGCAGATGTGGTTCTACCTAGGCCTGACCCATCTTTCACCAAGCTACTTGCTGTGAAAAAGGAAAAGTCCCGTCTTTTAAGACTGTATGTTTATATCAGTGCCTGAAAAATACAACCCCAACATGGGCTAGGACATGAGTTCTGCACAGACTAAGATGACGCTCAGACGCAGCCCCAAGCAGTCAGACCAAAGGAACAGATTCTCCGAAGTTTTTGGATCAAACCCTGCAGCACACACACATCCCACTCCCACAGTCATGCACCCCAAAACAAGTTTCACCCTCACCATCAAAGCTACGGTGGCATCTCTGTGACAACAGCTGCTGGAGCAGGAGGAACAGCATTAGGCACAGTGCTTGGAGGTGAGCTTGGGAGTAATGCAGCTCAGCAGGACCCAGCTGGCCACCAGCCTCCAGCCAGGGATTCCTGCTGAAGTCCTGCCTCCAAAACAAAGCCTAAGCACATCCCAAGCCCTGAACAAGCAACAAGACAAGGGAAGAGGGAGAAAACTCACAGGCTGCTGTACACTAGTTTCTCTAAGCTCCAAAACCAATATTAAGCTAAAAAACCCCAAAAAACAAACAAACAGACAAAGAAAAAAACAACAACAAAACCAAACAAATAAAACCCAAACCACAATGTATGTGGAGATTTTCGTTTCCAAGAAGCAGAGAGCTCGTCCGCAGGGCTGAGCCCTTGCCAGTACATTCCATTTCCCTTTCTGCCACTCTTGGTTTCTGCACTGCATCATTTCCTGTATTGCTTCTGCACAAAGTGGTCTTATCAGCTGGAAGTGCAAAATAAAGATTAAACCACGAGTCAGCAGATGACACAGTCTGCGTCTTTCTTCCCTAAATCCATGTGCCCTTCTGGGAAAGTGGGAGTTAGTATTTCCAACAACTGAGTGACCACCAGCCCTTGAAGGGTCTGTTTGTTCATGAGGTAGGGACGAAACAGAAACCTAGGCCAAACAACAGGACACTCTCCAAAAAGCAGTCTGGCATCAGTTTAAAGGAAACTGAGTTGTTACCCACTTATCAGACACTCTCCACACATCCAAACCCATGCACTTTTTATTATGCATTCTGTCTGCTGATGGATGAGTTGGAATCAACAAACTTCTTTCAAATCCCAATGCTGTTTTATTTGTCTTCCTTCACTGCTGTTGTCTTTTTTGTCATCTTTGGATTAACACACAAACCTGTACGCAGCCTATGAAAAAATAAGTGAGCATTATATTTTTCTATATCTATTTAGCCAGCCTTGTATTTAACAAACATATTCAGGCAAAATGCCTAAGAGTGAAGTTCTATTTTTCTAGCCCTCAAAGAAGAGATAGCTACTCTGTCAGCAACATGAAGCAGACAGTAAAATATTCAACGAGACTGCTTTCAAATTCCCACAGGAGATCCCATAGGAAACTGTCTCACTTTGCATAAATGACTGTTTTTGATGGGTGGAGAAAGAGTTTAGACAATTAGATGATCCTCTCCCAGAGGGGTGGATGGGGGAGCAAAACAACTTCTAGCCCAAATTTCAGCCAAACAAGAAGTGACTCTAACTCTCCTACTAATTTCATTATTTGTATTACAGGCTCAGTGATGCAGGCAAAAAGGATCCTATTAAATATTTTTAATATATGCTTAGCACAGTTAGACATAAAAATGGGCAGGAACCACAGTGAGGATAATTGTTAATAGAGAAAACTGTCTAGTCTATGACTACATTTTAAAAATTCAATTTATCTTAGTCAACGTACCTCTTCCCAGCATCCATTACTTAGTAACACTATAAAGAAATAACAAGCAGAGAGATTTTAATTTGTTTCTTTAAAAATATTTCGTCATTCACCCACTCTGAGAGACACATATTTTCAGCAACTCACGTATTCAGTACAATATTTAGATTTTTTTTTTCTTAAAAAACCCCAAAACCAGATTTTGGCATAGAAGCCAGGGAGCTGTCTCTTTATTCTGGCAGGAATTGTCTCCATGTACAGTTTCCATGTATTACTAAAAGGCATGAAGTCTAAGCAGCTGCAATGCTAGAATGTGTAACAACATATTGTGCACTAACTTCATCTAGCTCCCTATTCTTGAAGCAAGCAGCAAAAAGTTTTGATTTCTTTCTTCAAGTAATGTGATTTGTGAAACAGAAAGTCCGGAGTCTTCTGCTGAATTACCCTCCTTTTAGTCACCAAATTCTTTCTTTGCACCTTCTTATGGCAGAAGATCAGATATTGCTCAGCTTGGAAAAATGCACTAAACCTGGTAGAAACCTCAGTGAATTACAATACCCATGCACAAACAAAGCACATTTCACATTACAGTGCTGTAGAACTCATTAGAGAGCCTGTACAGAACCTGACTTGGTTTCCCTTGTAGGTTTGGAAAATGACAAAGAGAAAAAGAAAAAAAATTAACTATTTTATGTTCTCTTGGCATGGTAGAAAGAACTCAAAAAACCACTGAAATATGCAATCCTGTGTTCTGATATGCAACATACCGTTCGAGGAGAGAGGAACACACTGGTGTTGAAAATAAATCATCATACCTAACAGAGTAGGCAGGGTTTTTCCTGACACTGCCTTAGACTCCTTTCCTTACTTAGACCCAGCAAGGGCCAGGAGGATGGGTATCTCCAGCCTGTCCTGTGAAGTAACCTCTGTTACAGCCCAAAATACCCAGTCTGTATCAAAACTCCTCTTGGGCCATCCATCCCTTGTGCTATCTGGCTGAGGGATTGCCCTTCCAAGAAACCTCCCATGTACCACTGTACAGCCCACAGGGAAAATCCTGTCAGATACCTACAAGCACCCTTTAGTTCAGCAGGCGGGGGAAGAGCGAAATGAAACCGCAGGCAATGCAGGATTTACCAGTGGAGGGAAGGAGGGCAACAGTGACCCAAGACCCACAAACCCCACTGCTCTGTTAGTCCAGAGCATGAAGGGATAACCTTACACTATCAGTAGCTGCCAGCTCCTTCCCAGTGCTCCCCACAGTTCAAACCAAGAACACAGTGTTCGGCCAGTTTCTACAGTGAACCGCAGCTTCTCTCCCGCCCGCTTCCCCCACTCAGCTTCTGGCACACAAGGCACTGCTCCTTGCCCCTGAAGTCTCAACTACCACGACTGCAAGAGTAAAACAATAGCAAATTCTTACAGGTTTTCTGAATTTGAAGGTACCAGATTTGAAAGATTTATGCTAACTTCACTGTTGTTTCTCCAGAAAAAATACCTGCTTTGCATACACATTAGAAACCGAATCCTGTGTTACAATACAACTAAAATGGCACAAAAGTCTTTCTAAGGTAGTATATCATTGTGAGAAGAAAATGGCAAAGGTTCTTTCCCAGTTTTAACAGACATGCATCAACAATTAGATTTGTCCTTGTCCTGGTTAAGAACATTTCTTCCCAATATCTTTGCTGGTTTTGACCTACTGAAAACCATACTCCTGAAAACAAATTTAAACACCACATCCTTCATGAGTTTTATCTCCACCTTCATTAAAGCACAGCTCCACCATGGTTACAAGAAACACTAACACTATACAGCCTCTTAAGTTGATCACCAGATCCTCAAACCCTGCCTTTGTCCACCAGAGATGAAAAACACTTACACTGCTGAATTTTACTCACTCCTGCCTTCAGATGCATGTGAGATTCCACAAAGTCACAAAACACCAGCTCTTCCTTCACCGCCTGCAGGTCTCCTCGCCATGCTTATTTTAATAAATTTTATATTGCCAAGACTACAGGAAAAAAACTAAAACCACCGTTTGCCAAGATACTCGGTCAGGAAGCTGGGTAAGCCTGGTGCACAGCAGGGCTAGTACAGTAGGATAGATCAAATCGTCCACCCAGGTGTGCACAAATCCCTTGTGGTGCTGGCGAGCAGTCAGACTGAATCGGATGTGCTTTCAAAGATTATCTCTAAAACCGCAGCCTAGTACTTTAACCAAGGTCAGGAAGGAACTGTAACTTGATGATTCAGTCAAAACTCTGGCACAGATGGGATTGCAAAATATGAACTTCACTAAAATAACCTATAAGATGAATACAAGGCTGTGAATCACAAAACTGCCAGAATAGTGTTCATAAGGTGGTTTTTTCCCTAAATGCTATGAAGGAAGAGACTCTTCATTCTTCACTCTCTCCAAGCTAAAGGCCTCTCAAAGAAATCCTCAGACTATGACCGAGACATTCAAAAAGATAAACATATCCAAAGAAACAGTTGTCAAGGGACAGAATTAATTACCAGCCATCACAGTGGGTATTTCATTGTGCATCTTTGGGGGCAGGTTTATCCATTTCACTTGTGCTGTGGAGTACTTAAACTCCACACATTGTCCTACTAGGAACTAAGAGCATTCAGGAGTACAGAAGCAGCCAAGGATCTCAGTCAGCATTGTTAGATGACACAGACCGAGTCCTGAAAAATGCAGAAGAAACCTCTAAGACCAGTCTGGAGCACTGGCTATGGCTTTGTGAACATCCACAAAGATGCCAGGACTAGCCTAGCTATTAAAGTAAGTCAGAAGTCCTTTTCTAAAAGGTGAAAAAGCTGTGGAAAACAGATTTTTTTTTCCCCTTTCATCATAAAACTCCCGTGTAACTCCCTTTTTCCACAAAGGACCATTCCCTTTCCTGACTTTTTGAACTGTCTTTAGAAAACAGGTGTTGTTTACAACAATAACAAACACACATCTGTGGGTGTGTTAATACACCAAAGGCAGGATAACTGAACCTCTTCCTATATTTTAGATCTGTCTGGTCAGCTCTAATTGCATAATTTAATCAAAACCCTCTCCAACGGAAAACACATCCATATTCATCACAGGCATCAAAGGAAACATCTTTACAAACTATATCCTTTTACAAACCAACACATGGTCCCACATCACTTGTCCAATTGTTGAATTCCTCCTTTGGGAAGGGCATGGAATTTTTATTTCTTTTTATCAGCCGAAAAAAGCATTTCCCTCCAATTCATCAGCACAGGGCGGGAGGAACTTCCTTCACAGGTGAGACGGGGAAAATTTACTGACATGTCACTTTCAGGGATTTTTTTAGGCAGTTAAAACATACATCTGCAGCATAAAGGAAAACCTTTAAAACAGAAAAGAAAGAAAAGTGCCCATCACCACTCAGGCATGAAAATTTTTGAGAGAAGCTCATAAAATGCAAGATGTGTTTTGTCTTCAGAGAACGGCACAATCTAGCACAGACTGCATGAATTTAAAAAGGGGTTTGTCAGCCCCAGCCAGAGCAGTGCTCCACTGGGGTATTTTTTAAGGAGGGGAACCCCACCAAATGCACTCCAGTTATGCTCAGCTGAGGCAAGTCACTGCTCCTCCAAATGATTCATTTCACCAAGAGCATGCACCAATACAGTTACATCAGCTGCATTAAACCACTTCTAAGGACTGTGACCCAGACCTCATTTATCAGAGATTAAGTAAAGATGTTAAATTACAGCTCAAGATCCTCAGCTTTAAAGCAGAATCCTTCACCAAAGCTAGAGATGACAAAAACCGAGAAGAAAAATCACTTATTCACGAATAAAAGAGTTATTGGGTCAAGCCTCAGCAAAGCAGAACAAACTGATGAAAATTAAACCAAAAAAGTAATGCCATTAAATGAAATAAATCTTTCCACAAATCAGTCCCCCACCCACCATTTATACACCTGAAATAAGAATAATCAGTTTGCCAGCGCTGAAGATACTTCAGTGCATTTCATGAGATGCATGCTTTACTTTTTTAAAGAATTCCTCCAGCTTTCCTGATTTTTGCCTTACCTGTAAAAACTAAAGAGCTATTTTTTTGCCTTCAAACAAATTTTAAAACGCTGCACCTTCTTCACGTCTTTAAAATGTCTATGTTGAATTTCGTCAAGTGTCCTGCAATTCACAACTACCATTCTGGACAGAGAAAGTGTTTAAAGATGACACAGCTTTCCAAGCCAAGTTTATACAACTCAGACACAAACACCAATATTTGCCAGACTTCCACCATCCAATGAAACATTATTTAATTACAGCATGCCAGGAGTGGCCTTCTGAAAACCGGGACTGGACTTCAGATGACATGAAGCCCACTGTGGTCCAGGTCCTCAGGACAGGGAGCAGCAGCTGCACGACCCCATCACAGCATATACTCCCTGGCAGTTCCTTGGTATTTATCAAGCCACCCTAAGTCACAGACCTTTCATAAATAGAAGATCACAGTGTTTACAGATGCCCCTTCAGCTTCCACACAAGACAATTAAACTCTTCAAAGATTACGATTTACAGGCAAGTACAAATTTTTAGGGATCCTCCTGAGACCAAATCGAGGACACTCTGGGTTAACATTTAAAATACACCTGCAAACACATATGTAAG
>JACSVZ010000006.1:67829847-67972347 GCA_014706295.1 Lycocorax pyrrhopterus obiensis | reverse complement strand
CCTAGTGTCTGTTTCTTCACTTTGAAGAACTGTTCTTGATGAGTTACTGAACACGCTAGCTGTGCATATACTTCTGAGAGAGAGACTGCTCTGCTGCTTAGACTTGTTGGAGGTAAAAGTTCTGCTTCTCAGCCTGCAGCTGGATAACATCCTGAATGCTCTCTTTGAGTTGTTTTTGGGGCAGGGGTAGGTAGGTTACATGACACCAGCTACTGCTCAGGTGTTCAGTACAGCTATATGCACAGCTTAGCAAGGAGAGTGAATAATGTACAAGTGTTTGATTAGCTTCTTATATTAGAAAAATGAAGCTGTTTTGAAGTCTTAGGAAAGCAGGCATCTGGAACCTTCCCTGTCAGCTGTGGTAGAAGAGCTGTGAGCTTTCTGTTGGTGCAGTGTCATTATCACTGCACAGCTTTGCTGTCTCACTGTGTAGGCAATGAAGTGTTGTGTTGGCTGAGCTCTTTGGTTTCCAGATGTATGGGAAGTTAAAACCAGTTTTGGCTCTTGTGAGCAATGAGGAGGAACGTTTTCTAGTGACCTTAGAGTTTCAGTCTTCTAAATTGGAATTTGCAGTTTCTCAGCCAGGAGTCCCCTTTGGCAAATGATGGTCTCTCATCATGCTGCCTTGCTCAGGAATAGTGGAGAAGGGTAGCTGAGCTGAGATTGTCACTGCTCTGTGCTATACCTTTGGAAGCCCAGGGCTAGTTTTCACTTCAAATGTCTTACCACATAAGTGTCCTGGTTTGAAAGACAGGTGTCTGTCAAGGAAGGCAGAAGCCTCCCCTGAAATGGAAAATGCAACCCCCTTCCCTCCGAATTATTATAATTTTGAAATTAAGGGGCTTTCAGGCAAAGATATGAGGGGTAGGAATAACAGTTCTTTACTAATATATATATATGTAAGACAAGGCAAACAAACAACAATAACTCTGGCAGTAACAGCAAACACAACCACAAACCCAGTGCCAGCCCCGCTCGGCTGTCGGGCACCCCTCCCCCCCCTTCGGTGCAGTTCCAGTCACAGCTGGCAGGAGCGGCTCAGGGTCCCGGGAAAGGATGGACGAAAAGCTTCACAAACCCTCTGGGTGGCTGATGCCGGTGTCCGGCCGGACCCTCGGGAGCAGCAGGCTGGAGCAGCAGAGACGAGCACAGATCCCGGGTGGCAGACGAGATGTATCAAACTGCGGGGCTGCAGTGGGAGCGCCGGGAGGTCTCAGCTGGCGAGGGTGTGCGGGCTACAGTGTAGCGAAGGGGTCCAAGAGGCAGCAGGAGCAAAGCGGCTGCGGCCCGGCTCGCAGCAGGGCAGGGAAAAGGTGGGCTTCGGAATCCGGGTTTCTCAGGTGGAAGGAAAAAAAACCGCCGAAAAGAAGAAACCTCCAGCTCTGACCCACACCTTCCTCACTCTGCGGGTACCAGCAAACCCTGCTCCCCCACCCCCCCAGGTGAAAAACAAGTAGCTAGTTCGTACCCCCGCCCTCTGTGGCTGGCCCTTTTGTTCTTCTTAAGCACCCAGTGATTCGTCCCCTTGGAAAACAGATATGGGGAAAATTCTTTAAGAGAAAAAAAAAAAAAAAAAAAAACAGGAGAACTCATCAAACCCCCAACATTATCCACCCCGAATTTTTCCCATACTAACATGTTACATCAAACTTAACCCTTTTAACCATATACACACATGCATCACCCTAACTATATACATATATATACATGCAGATACTGATACAAGTACAGTGCCATGGGTAGTTCACCCTAAAACAAGGTCCCCTTGAGGTATGCATCGGGTCTCTCCATCCTTTTGCATCACCCACCAGGTGCAACCTGGTCCCTGAGCAAAGACAACACCACGGATGGGTTTGTCTTTGCTCGAGGCAGAATTAACCCAAACAGTTTTTCCAAGCATACCTCTCATGTGTACCACTGGAACCTTATCCCCATCTGTTGTTTGTAGGGGTTCAGATTGGGCAGGGCCTGCTCGGTTGGTGGAGCCTCGGGTGTTCACTAACCAGGTGGCTTTTGCTAAATGCATCTCCCAGTTTTTGAACGTCCCCCCACCCAGTGCCTTCAAGGTGGTTTTCAGCAATCCATTACACCGCTCAACCTTCCCAGCTGCTGGTGCATGGTAAGGGATATGGTACACCCATTCAATGCCATGTTCTCTAGCCCAGGTGTTTATGAGGCTGTTCTTGAAATGAGTCCCGTTGTCAGATTCAATTCTCTCGGGGGTACCATGCCTCCACAGGACTTGCTTTTCAAGGCCCAGGATGGTGTTTCGGGCAGTAGCATGAGGCACAGGGTAGGTCTCCAGCCATCCAGTGGTGGCTTCTACCATTGTGAGCACATAGCGCTTGCCTTGGCGTGTTTGAGGCAGTGTGATGTAATCAATCTGCCAGGCCTCCCCATACTTGTATTTGGACCATCGCCCACCATACCATAGGGGTTTCACTCGCTTGGCTTGCTTGATCGCAGCGCACGTCTCACAGTCATGGATCACCTGGGAGATACTGTCCATGGTTAGATCCACCCCTCGGTCTCGTGCCCACTTATAGGTGGCATCTCTGCCCTGATGGCCTGAGGCATCATGGGCCCATCGAGCTAAGAACAACTCTCCTTTGTGTTGCCAGTCCAAGTCTATCTGTGACACCTCTATTTTCGCGGCCTGATCTACCTGTTTGTTGTTATGATGTTCTTCATTAGCCCGGCTCTTGGGGACGTGAGCATCTACGTGGCGGACTCTCACGGATAGCTTCTCTACCCGAGCGGCAATGTCTTTCCACTCATCAGCAGCCCAGATTGGTTTTCCTCTACGCTGCCAATTGGCCTTCTTCCACCTTTCCAGCCAACCCCACAGAGCATTGGCTACCATCCACGAATCAGTGTAGAGGTAGAGCTTTGGCCACTTCTCTCTTTCAGCTATGTCCAGAGCTAATTGGACAGCTTTGAGTTCAGCAAGTTGGCTCGATCCACCTTCTCCTTCGGTAGCTTGTGCAACTTGTCGTGTGGGGCTCCATACAGCAGCTTTCCATTTCCGGCTAGCACCTACAATTCGGCAGGAACCATCAGTGAAGAGGGCGTATTGTCTTTCATTCTCCGGTAGCTCATTATATGGTGGGGCTTCTTCGGCACGTGTCACTTGCTCCTCTTCTTCTTCAGAAGATAACCCAAAGGTCTCACCTTCTGGCCAATTCGTAATTATTTCTAAGATCCCAGGGCGATTCGGGTTCCCAATTCGGGCGCGCTGCGCGATGAGGGCAATCCATTTGCTCCAAGTAGCGTCAGTGGCGTGATGCGTGGAAGGGACCTTTCCCTTGAACATCCACCCCAGCACCGGTAGCCGGGGTGCCAGGAGGAGTTGTGCTTCTGTGCCGATTACTTCTGAGGCAGACTGGACTCCTTCATAGGCGGCCAGGATTTCCTTCTCTGTGGGAGTATAGTTGGCTTCGGACCCTCTGTAGCTTCGGCTCCAGAATCCCAGTGGTCGGCCCCGAGTCTCACCAGGCACCTTCTGCCAAAGGCTCCAGGACAGACCCTTGTTCCCGGCTGCAGAGTAGAGCACATTCTTCACCTCGGGTCCTGTCCTGACTGGGCCCAGGGCTACTGCATGAGCGATTTCTTGCTTGATCTGTGTGAAGGCTTGTTGCTGTTCAGGGCCCCAATGGAAATTGTTCTTCTTGCGGGTAACCAGGTAGAGCGGACTCACAATCTGGCTGTACTCGGGAATGTGCATCCTCCAAAAACCTATGGCTCCTAGGAAACCTTGAGTTTCCTTTTTATTGGTTGGTGGGGACATAGCAGTGATCTTGTTGATGACCTCAGTGGGAATCTGACGTCGTCCATCTTGCCACTTTACTCCCAGGAACTGGATCTCTCGGGCAGGTCCCTTGACTTTGCTCTTCTTGATGGCGAAGCCAGCGTCCAGGAGAATTTGGATGATTTTCTCTCCTTTCTCAAATACTTCTGTTGCCGTGTTCCCCCACACAATGATGTCATCAATGTACTGCAGATGTTCTGGAGCCTCACCCTTTTCCAGTGTGGCCTGGATCAGTCCATGGCAAATGGTGGGACTGTGCTTCCACCCCTGGGGCAATCGATTCCAGGTATACTGCACACCCCTCCAAGTGAAGGCAAACTGAGGCCTGCACTCCGGTGCCAAAGGAATGGAGAAAAATGCATTAGCAATGTCAATGGTGGCGTACCACTTCGCTGCCTTGGACTCCAGCTCGTACTGGAGCTCCAACATGTCTGGCACGGCAGCGCTCAGTGGTGGAGTCACTTCATTCAAGGCACGATAGTCCACAGTCAATCTCCATTCCCCGTCAGATTTGCGCACAGGCCAAATGGGGCTGTTGAAGGGTGAGTGGGTCTTGCTGACCACCCCTTGGCTCTCTAGCTCGCGGATCATCTTGTGGATGGGGATCACGGCATCCCGATTTGTCCGATACTGCCGGCGGTGCACTGTTGAGGTGGCAATTGGCACTCGTTGCTCTTCCACTTTCAGGAGCCCAACTGCAGAAGGATTCTCGGAGAGTCCAGGCAGGGTGTTCAATTGCCTAATGCCCTCTGCCTCCACAGCAGCTATTCCGAATGCCCACCTGAGTCCTTTTGGGTCTTTGTAGTAGCCGTTCCGGAGGAAGTCTATGCCCAGAATACATGGGGCCTCTGGGCCAGTCACAATCGGATGCTTTTGCCACTCCTTCCCAGTCAGGCTCACCTCAGCTTCCAACAAGGTCAACTGCTGTGATCCCCCTGTCACGCCAGCAATAGAAACGGGTTCTGCCCCCACATGTCCCGATGGCATTAAAGTACACTGTGCACCAGTATCAACCAACGCGTCATATTTCTGTGGCTCTGATGTGCCAGGCCATCGGATCCACACCGTCCAAAAGACCCGGTTCTCCCGTGCCTCTTCCTGGCTAGAGGCAGGGCCCCTCTAGCCCTGGTTATCATTTCCTCCCTGGGCATACATGCTAGAAGTTCCTTCAAGGGGATCCGACATATCATCCTCCCTTCTAGAATACCTGTCAGCTCGGTCACGGGAGGCTGAGGCTACTCTCACTCTAGCAGAACCCCCTCGGTTAGCGTCTCTCTCCTTGAGTTCACGCACCCGTGCTGCCAGGACAGAAGTGGGTTTCCTATCCCACCTTCTCATGTCTTCCCCATGGTCACACAGGAAAAACCACAGCTCATCTCGTGAGGTGTACCCTCTCTCTCTAGCTGGGGAATGTCGGGCTCTGATTTGGGGGCCTGTGACTCGCACTGGTGCCACACTGATCTTCTTCAACTCCTCCCTCATCCCCCTAATCTCCTCTTTAAACTCCTCTTTGAGGTCCTTAACCACGGCAGAGACATGAGCCTTTAGTGGGCCATTAACCATACTCTCATAATTTCTGAGCTTGTTGGCAACGGAGCCCACTGTTTCTCGGTTGTCCTCGGCATTAATCATTGCAATGAAGGGGGTGTATTGCTGTGGCCCTAGCTTTGCCAGGTTCCACAACATCTGCCCTGTGCACTTGACCTTGTCAGGGTCATTATCATGCTGTCCATCCCTCCCAAAGAGTACCTCTAATACTGCCACTTCTCTTAGCTGTTGGATCCCTTCCTCAAGTGTCTTCCATTGCATTCTATGATGGTACTCCTGCATTCTCTCTTTGTGGACGAACCTCTCTCTCACACTCATTAAAAGCCGCTCCCAGAGAGAAAGGGGCCCTGGCTCCCTCGAGAATACCTGATCCACCCCTGGGTCCTGGGTCAAGGGTCCCAAATACCTTGCCTCGCCATTATCCAGTTGCACGCCTGTACCCATAAGGTCCCAAACCCGAAGTAACCAGGTTGTATAAGCCTCACGCCCCCGCCGCACAATGTCTTTCCGCATATTACGGAGACTCTCATACGACAGGGACTCGGTGATGATTTCAGGTTCTGGCTCCCCTGCTGGTTGCGAGGGCCCTGGTTCCCCATCATCATTAACTGGGCGTACTGACTTAGTTTTATATTTCCTCCTCTGCACAGGGGCAACTGCTGCTGGCTGTGATTGCCCTTGTGGTTCAGCTGGAGCCTGGACGGTTGTAACATCCGTGGGTTCCACTGCTGCACCATCAGACTCTCCCTCGCTGGGGCAGGGAGAGGGTTTTCCACTAGCTGGGGAGGTGTATTCCCTCAGCACCTGGCACATCTCGCGCATCTCCTTCACTAGTGCCCCCATCCAATCTGGGTGGTTCATTTCTGAGGTGGGCTGTTGGGCAGGATCAGGCTGTGGGGCAGGATCTCTACTCTCTGGGCCCCTGTCAGGTTCTGGGGCAGGATCTCTAGTCTCTGGGGTGGGTGTCTGGGTAGTCATCCAAATCAATCTCAACTTATCTTTGAATGCTAAATAGAGTAGGCCTACCAGTATCACTTGGTTAGTATCCAGAGGAAATTTGAACCCTTCGAAAACTGGTGGAGTGGACCCAAAGAACTGGTTGAAGGGTTGGGAGAAAACTTCCCCTGGTGTCATTTCCTCACAGAAGGTACCATTTTTAACATAACCCCAAAAACATGCACTTAGCATGTGATAGCCATTTATCCATGTGCCCACATTCCGGAGGAAGTTAAAAAACCATGAATTCCTCACCTTATCAACCCATAGTGCAAATTGGATAACAGCAACAGTAGCCTTAGTCAGAGGACCCATGTTTAGATAAGGAGCTGCGAAGGGGAGGAATATAGCCACGGCCACATGCCACCCGAACCAGGGTAAGCTAGACCACATAGTGCTGCCTAACAAGGTTTCTATATTCAGCACAGAATTAAGTTACCCAGGAACTGTTATTCCTTTTTCACCCCTTTTCTCTTGATGCCCTCAGGCCCCACGTTGGGCGCCAAGATCTGTCCTGGTTTGAAAGACAGGTGTCTGTCAAGGAAGGCAGAAGCCTCCCCTGAAATGGAAAATGCAACCCCCTTCCCTCCGAATTATTATAATTTTGAAATTAAGGGGCTTTCAGGCAAAGATATGAGGGGTAGGAATAACAGTTCTTTACTAATATATATATATGTAAGACAAGGCAAACAAACAACAATAACTCTGGCAGTAACAGCAAACACAACCACAAACCCAGTGCCAGCCCCGCTCGGCTGTCGGGCACCCCTCCCCCCCCTTCGGTGCAGTTCCAGTCACAGCTGGCAGGAGCGGCTCAGGGTCCCGGGAAAGGATGGACGAAAAGCTTCACAAACCCTCTGGGTGGCTGATGCCGGTGTCCGGCCGGACCCTCGGGAGCAGCAGGCTGGAGCAGCAGAGACGAGCACAGATCCCGGGTGGCAGACGAGATGTATCAAACTGCGGGGCTGCAGTGGGAGCGCCGGGAGGTCTCAGCTGGCGAGGGTGTGCGGGCTACAGTGTAGCGAAGGGGTCCAAGAGGCAGCAGGAGCAAAGCGGCTGCGGCCCGGCTCGCAGCAGGGCAGGGAAAAGGTGGGCTTCGGAATCCGGGTTTCTCAGGTGGAAGGAAAAAAAACCGCCGAAAAGAAGAAACCTCCAGCTCTGACCCACACCTTCCTCACTCTGCGGGTACCAGCAAACCCTGCTCCCCCACCCCCCCAGGTGAAAAACAAGTAGCTAGTTCGTACCCCCGCCCTCTGTGGCTGGCCCTTTTGTTCTTCTTAAGCACCCAGTGATTCGTCCCCTTGGAAAACAGATATGGGGAAAATTCTTTAAGAGAAAAAAAAAAAAAAAAAAACAGGAGAACTCATCAAACCCCCAACAATAAGTAATTGTAAACTTTGTACTTGAAGTTAGAGTTGGCAAGGTTCCCTGCACATCTTCTATAAGGTAACAGAGTCCTTCCAACCTTTGTACATAGAGATAGAACTTGTATTTTTCCTTGCTGAAGGAATGGGAGTGCTTCAGTGTTACATACAGGTGCCATCTCTTGGTCAGGCTGATGGTCTCAGCCAGTGATCCCAGCAGCTTGGCTTCCCTACCTTCTGATACCATGATACTAGTCCCATTATCCCTGCTCTGGAGCAGGCGGTTGATAATGTACTCAGACAGATGTGTTTGTTGCAAAAGACCTGTAAACTCTTGTTTTCAGGATTTTTTTCTGTGGATGGGTTTCTCATAGATGACCATTGAAATTCATGCCCTGCTAAGAATTACAGTCAGTTCTCTCTTAAAGCTGTGGGTTTGTGGCTGGGTAGCAGAGCATTTTGAGAAAATGTCCTTACTTTCTTACAAAGCAGTGTAGGCTTGTGGATAGAGCTTTGCAACTAAATAACCTTAGAAAAGTGACTTTCCTCTGTAGATCAGTCTAACCTTTTTAGTAAGGAAAAACTAACCTTCTTTTACCCCATAGTGAGAAATTATGTGTGACTCTGGTACTACCCTTGGAAAAAGCAAAGGCAGTGCTGAGCTCTGACAGGCCCAGTCAGGTGCTGGGCACAGGAGCTGAGGAAGGCACTTCTCTCTCTTCCCAGGGCTGGGCAGATGTGTTGACCCCTGACAGACCATGCTACTCAGCCCCTCGGTGCTCTGAGGAAAGAGGAGGGCTCTTTGTGCACCTTTGGGCTAGCACAGGAACCTTGAATGTAGTTGTGATGCTCCTGAAAAGAGCCAATTTTCAGTGAAGCACCTGCACCAAGAAGTGCCAGAGGGTGCGAATGTGGCATCAGTGATGTGAACCGTGCAATTTCTGCCCAGCACAGCACTCGTGCATGTACTAAATGGGCACTCATGCATGTGCTGAGGGGGCACACATGAGAAATGGCTGCTCATGTGTGAGCTGATTGAGCACTGAGGTATGAATTAATTGGGTGCTCATGTGAGCTATCTTTAGGCTCATTTGTCAATAGATTGAGTGCTTGTGCATGAAGTGATTGGATACTAAGGTATAAGTTAATTGGGCACTCATGCATAAGCTAATTGGGCACTAATGCATGAAGTTTTGGGGCATTCACATGTGAAATAATAGGATGCTGTTGATAATTTCATGGGGTGTTCATGCATAAAAGTATCGTGTGCTCATGCACGAACTGATCAGGCGCCCGTCATGGTGTCATGGCTCCTGCAATGTCTGCTCAGCCACTTGCACACTGGTTGGGCTTTGTGTTTGCTGCCAGCTGGGAGCACGTGGACATCCATTCACACATCTCCCTCTGCCTCCAGTCCTGGCTGGCCAGCAAGCATGGAACAGTATTTTCTGCAGGAACTGGCCTTGAACAAATCCAAACCCAAACAAGCTTTTGGGCAGGGGACAACAGCTGTTACAGGCCATCCAAAAAGAGCTTTTATCTTGCTGCATCCAAGTGAATTGACAGCACTATGCTGGAAAAGATGATGTTGCTCTCGCCTGCCCGTGGATACAGAGCACATATTTGCAGCCAGCATTGACAAAGAGCTTGTGATGAGATCCATGGGGTTGATGGTGTGCTGGCCTGGCTTTTATATTCCATTAAATGAATTATGTGTCTGCACGAGTCACTAGAACCCTGGACCCTGGTTTTTCCTGATTCCCAGGAGGCCCATGGCAGCCTTTTTGGGAGGGCAATGGGCGGGTGGATTTGAGAGCCTCTGGTTTTCCAATGGAAGTACCTGTGCCCTCCCACAAACATTGTCCCACCAGTGCTCCCACTTTTTTTTGGCTAGTGGCCAGATGTGCTGTGTAGAGCTGGAGTTTCAAGAAGTAGGAGCTGAAGTAACCTAAGACTTCAAATAACTTGAGCAGTAACATACTGGAAAATGTCCAGCAGCAGGTACTGGAAGAAGCAGGAGCAACTCTTATTCCGAGCATCCAGTACTGGAGGTGGAGCTTCAACAAAGTGGAGCTGGAATGAGCTGGAAATCAAAATAAGCCTGTGTCCATCAGCTGGAGCTGTAGGAAGCCAGAACTGCCACACAAAAGCTGGAGTTTCAACAAGCTGGACCTGAAATCACCTTAAACTGAAACAAGCCAAAGCTGTAAGAAGCTGAGTGTTCAGCAACTGGAATTGAAATCACCTGAAATGAGCAGCAGCAGCAGCATCTCTCATCACAACTGTGCAGGAGCTGCAAGACAGAGCCAGAGCTGTAAGAAGCAGGAACTGAAATTAGCTGGGGCTTCTTGAGTAGGAATGTGCTGGACCCTCTGTCAGCAAGAGCTGTAGGAAGCACGAGCATCTCTTAATCCAGAACATCCAGTCACTGGACTGTCCATTAGCTGAAACTGCAACAAACTGTGGTGTCCATCAGCCAGAGCTGCCTTCCAGCACTGCTGAACAGAGGAGCATCTGCTATCCATGGCCTCTATTAGCCAGAGCCAAGGGAGGAATGACAACAGGAACTCCTGTCCTGCTGGCACAGACCCTGTCAGACCAGGGAATGAATGGGAAGGTGCCAGGTGAGAGCTGCAGCGAGCAAGTGCAGCCCTATATTGCCTGCATCAGTCCAAAGGGGCACAGGGATCACCTCAGGGCCTCACCCCACATCCCACTGGCCCAGCCAGGGAGTAGGGCAGGCTGTGAGAAACTGGAACTGGTGACACAAGTCAGCAGGTCATGGCTAAAACCTGATGCTCTTATCTCTCTTTGAATCATGATGCTTATCTGATGATAAATAAACTTTGCTTTGCAATGAAATAAGCAGCACCCTTACTGAAAGAGGGGAAGGTACAACCCTAGCAGTGTGATATTTGATCCTTTAAGCATATCTATTTAAGGACTTTATTGTTTTAAACTGCCTTTTCTAAGCCTTTGGTTGAATTCCCATCTCGGTGCCTTTTCTAATTATATTTATACTTTCACTTGACACTGGGTGGCAGCAGCTCTATGAACACACTATTCACTACTCCATTTCCTTCTCCTTTTCCTCCTTCTCCAATATTTTCACAGTTCAAGTGCCAGAGCAATAAATTGGAAGTGCTTATTACTTTTTGACATTTCTATATGTATTTATGCAAGATAGTTAACCAGTTTGCTGTTGTCTTTCTCTCCTCTTGGATAGAGGAGAAAAGTGCATTTTCAGAAAAATTCTAGCCTCTTTTGGCTCTAGAACATTAAGAGTCTTTTGTAGTGAGAGCTTCAAGAACATTCAGGGAAGAGATGATGAGAAAGTGGGGTATTTTAGAGGTTTTTTTGTTTGGATGGTTTGGTTTTTTTGTGCTGTACCTCTGTACATCAAATGCAAACAACAGCATCATGGTAGGTTTTAGGCAGAAGGAACTTGAAAACCATTAAGTGATGTTTTGGCCAGGGTGGGCTCAAATCTGCAAGCCTTCTCTAAGGCAAATGGTCAGGAGAAAAGTCAAATCTATGTGCAAATCAGGTAGAGTTAAAAACTGGAAGGCAAATGCTGTGTTTTCCTTCTGGCTGGGAAGAAAATACTTTACAAAATACTTTTCACTGCTGTGTCATGGTAATGAAAAAGAGCTCATCTCTCTGGTGTGGGGCTGTGTGGACTCCTGTCTTGGCTTTAAGGAAAGCCAGCAGTAGTGATGTGCACAGATTCACTGTACAATAGGATTCACTTTTTAATCCAGTGGTCACCCCTGGGCCTGGTGTCATTAGGACACTTGGGGGTGCCACCTGCTAAGCTGGAAACAGGCTTGGATTTTCGGTAGGCATCAGGCCCTGCAAGCAAAACCAGATGCGGTAGTTTCCAACAGTTGTCTTGTAACAGCTGCAGAAATAAATTCATAGTTTATAAAATTCAGTGTGACAATGCCTATTGTTAAGAATCTCACAAGCTCCATCAATAAACCCAACTGAATCTAATCAATTTGTAGAGAGCTCGTTGCAAAATAGATTTCAGAGAGCTTGACACAGAGCCACAGCACATCAGGAGTCACAATGAGCCCACGTTTGGGAATTCTGCCAAAGGATGCACCTGACCATTGAGGTAAATCCTGCTGCTATCCCCAAGACAGACAGCTGGGCAATATTTGTGTGGCGAACAACAGACAATGGATTTACAAGAAAATAATCACCCACCTTTTCCATGCCTGGTGTGCAGCTCAGTTTGCTTTGAACTTGTAACTCCCTGTCTGGCACCATCTTGCACACAATGTACAGAAGAACCAGGCCCTCCTCTCTCGCCTTTGGTTACAAGAACAGCACCACAACCATGGGAACCACATCCCTGAGTGTGGACATGCAGCCACTTCAGTGGTGAGAAATACAACTGGGAAACACATTTCTGTACTGGCCATATTCCTGTGTGCATGTTGATTTACCCCTACTGGTTTAGCCCTACATCAAGATGTAAAGAAGTCAGTCAGAAATGTTCAGATCCATGCCAGGAAACAAAACAACTGTGCTACAACATTCAGGCACAAAGAACTTAAGAGAGAAAGAGCACCACTCTCGTGCTGCTTTGCAAAAAGTGGGAAGGGAGGAAGAATTCAGGACAGTGTGCTACGTTACAGTTGGGAAAGCTGGCTTTAATTTTCTCTTCTTTCCCACACTTTCTACACAATTTTGAGGAAGCCAAACTGTCAAAATTGTCAAACCGTCAAAGGTGTCAAAACCCAAAGTAACACACAGCTCTCTAAAGGGACTTCAAAATCATCATGGGACTTAAATCTCTCAGGACTTTGTTAAACAAAGAAAAAAATTCTTCTTGCCACTACACTGCAGTCTCTTTCACTGTGCTGCTGTTCCTGCCTCTCTGAAGTGCTCACCTGCATCACCATTCTGATGTCGTACTGGGGGAAGGCACTTTCATCTCACCAGCCCAGGCTAACTGTTCCCTCGTCTCTGTTCTCTGTCAGGAACAATCTCCATCCCTCCTGCCTCCTGAGGCAGGTTCTCTTGTGGCAGAAGTGCAGGGGAAAAAAGCACAGCTGCAGCTGGGCTTCTGAGGGAGCCACCCCATAAAAGCAAAGCTGACAGGACAGAAAGGCAAAGCACAGATAAGAACATCAAGGACAGAACTCGGACAATTACTGACATATCCACAGCACGCCCAAAACATGAACGTCAAAATCTGTTATTCAGTGTCTTTAAATTAGAAAATACAGCAATAAGCATAATCTGATCATCATCCTAATTGCCCATTCAATTCTCCCATGATCTCCTGCACTGTGACACTACTTGAGCCTGACTCACTTATTCATCCCCTTGTTTTACATCAGCATAACTCCACTGGTGCCGAACTGAAGTCTGAAGTACATCTGTCTGTCAAAGACAGATGGTGTGAGATCAAGTAATATTTAGTCTCTACTGTATCAGCTTCTGCTTGTTTCTGGAAAACTTCAGCTCAGTCAACTGCATATGTGCCAGAACTAGAATGACTTAAATGTACATGGGAACTCTACAAAAGTACAAAATAATCTGTGACCTCATTTATTGCAGCTTCTCATACATTCATTTTCTCAACATCCACTAGGGAAAACAAAATCTGAGTGGGGGACATGCTGCAAGAAATTACATCAGTGACTCTCTCTCCAGGGTAGTCTTTTCTGCCTCAGTCTCTTCTGAATCACATAGACAAGAAGTATAAATCCAGGCTATGAATCTGGACTGCTGTATGGAATGTGCTTGTAAAAAACTAATGTCCTTCCCATTACATTGTAAGCTTACTTTATTTGCACACAAATAAACAAGCTAAGTTAAACTTTATAAAGGAAATATATCCTACAGCTGCACAGACTTAATGCTAACTGCACTAAGCTTATCATACAGATACTTCTTCACCTAAAAAACATATATATATATCTCCCCCATTATTTATATATATATATATATAAATAAGGGAACTACATATAAATACAATGGAAAAATACATTCAAAAGCTTTTTATAAAACTTGGCACAATATTATTTTGACTGCAATAAAAATATTTATGAGAGAAAGACAGATGCACAGAGAAACACAAATACCTAACATCTAGTGCTTCGTCTAAATCCTGAAAATAAAATTTAGTCTTTGGTATTGCTAAACAAAGTTAAGTTGCAAGCATCTACAGTCCCAGCTTACAGCCTCTGCTCCACCCTCTCTGATTGTCCACCACTTTGCACAGACTTTGCTGGCTGCAAGTTTCCATAATAATTTGCAAACAGGCACAGAAACAAAACCAGCTAAATGTGTAGTGTCTTCTTTCAAGGGCTCAATCTAACCTTCATTAAATTCACTGGAAAATATTCTATTGCCTTATTCAGGCTGAAGGTTATACGAAATATTTAAATTGATTTGCTGTCAAAGCGATGGTCACCCACCAGTGAAAAATAATTATAACCATGTAACAAACCGTAGGACTGCCCCTGTGGCATTCCCTCCTGCATTTTCCCCTTCCCAGTGGGAAAAGTCGTGACCAGCAGCTAGGGAGATGATCCAGCAGTCATGGGTAACTAAACCCTGAGCACACAGTAGAAGTTGCCCGGGAGGTTTTCCGTCCAGCGTGTGAAATGCACTAATGCTGTGGCAGCTTCAGTATGGAAATTTAGATTGGACTTGGTCTCAGCAGGAGCTGAAATAAATCCAAGCAGTGGCTGCAGATGCATCCATCCCATAAGCCCAGCATGAAACCCAGGAATATCCCTGTTTCAACAGCAGTTGGGGTTCATAACACAGAGCAGCAGAATTTTTCTGTATAAGCCACGAATGCACAACATCCATCTGCATTTTCCCCCTGCAAGGTAAAAGCTTTTTGTCCATCTATTTTATCTTCACACAACATAAAAGCAAAACATTTTAAGAAAGGCACATGGCTCTTTGAAGCAGTAAGGGAAATGCACACCACAGCCTGATTCTCTAGGCAACTTCTATTATGGATATACCTTTTCATTTGACCTGTCTCACATATCCAACCTGGGGCAAAACTAGACTGACAGAGAGGCAGCTTCCACAGTGATACCCTTTTAGCTGTAGCTAAATCAAATCAACCTTTCAGTAAAAGTCTCTTTTCTACACATTTCTGGATCAATGCAATACAGGACATTTTGGGGGAAAAGCAGGACACAGCAGAGAAAATGAAAAATAAGTGTCTATAGTGTTAGCTATTGACAAATGTCACAATTGTTGGCTTCTGATACCCATCCTCCCCACCCAAAAAAAGATGTATGGTAACCTTGTTAATATCAAAATTTTAGCTAGTGATATTTTTAGTGGCAAAACCATAGATCCAATAAATAGTATCTGAAAATGTTCATAGAGACACTGTGTATCAAAAAAAAATTCAGGTTATATCTGCTGACTGAATGCATGCCCTTGTTATAAAATGCACAGGTTTCGGTGGATTATCCAAACAAGTTCTGGTTACTGAACTGTCTGCTGTTCTTCAAGAAGTGCTGTGTAATTTGTGTAACTTGATTTTAAGCAAGAAACAAGATAGAACCGATGCCTACGGGTCTCTATAAATGTTCCAGAAGGAAAAATGATCAGAAATCCTTGTCCCAGCCTGAAAGTTCATCTGGAGGACTTCCCACTTCAGGCGGATAGCTGTCAAAGTAGCTGTAATCAGTCGGTCCAGACAGCTAGGACATTGAAAACACAAACAAAAGGTTGTTTCAGAAAACAACTTTTGAAAATGTTCTCTATTGATTATGCATCATTTTTGTTGCTCCCAACGTGGAAGTGAAAGGCTAATATGGTACAGATGACTTCTTTCAATAGATGCAGTTCCTCATTCTTTAAAAGAAATACCTCCAGTAATTATGTTGTACAACAGAACAATGGCATTAGCCTTCTTATACAAAAGGACTTCCTAAATATTATCAGATCCTAGATTTCACCCAAAGCCCTGTTAATTCAGTAAGAAAACTGGGCCACACTGTACAATTTTGGTTCAGTTTTGTGTAAGATCAAATCTACACTCATGGGGTAGCTACTCAAAGCAGTCCTCAGAAGTGCTTTTAGTTTCAAATTGAGATCAAAGTGAGTTTCAAATGCTTTACCCTTAGTCTTTTTTCATTTTAGGGCAAAAGCAAATAGGCCATTTAAAACTAGGAGCTTACTCAAGGGTGTGTTGTAACTCAATAATAAGAGCGCACAGGAATTTGTACTCTTCACGGTAATATGAACAGTGCATCTTAATAATGTGCCCATTACCAAGGGAGATATATTTTTTTCAATATTAGTTTCTGACCAAACACCATTTGTTCTAGTAATGGTGAAAATGTAATGCAGAGCATACAGGCAGAATAATTTTTCCATTATTTAACTGAATGTAAGTTATGTACTGCTTGCTGTCTCTCTTTCATTCAATTTTCACAAAAAATGTTGAACTGTAATAATTCAAATGTGTCTTTGGAAAATTTTGCCATCTCCATCAGTTCTTTGTAGCCAAACTGTGTTAGTAAAGCATTATGATACTGAAAGCCAAAGCCAATACCTCTCTTTTTAAAGGCGACGTTAATTTCCTCACTTTCAGACTATCCCAGTTAAAACCACTCAACCACCTGATTAAAAAGAGAGGGAAGACAGACAGGGAGAGACCAAAAGAGAAAGACATGTTTTTTTCTGACATTATACCACAAAGAGCTGAAAATCACATGAACAAGGGCTATAAGAAGCATTTTTCATGCCAACTCCTGTAACGACACAGTTAGAAGGAGGAATCTTGAGCACTGTCACTGCCATACGAGGCGGGGGCAGCCTCAGGACCACCAGGCACTTTGGCACTTCTGTACGGAGCAGGTGCAGAGACGGGCAGGTTAATACATGCAGAAATACAGCCACCCAGAGACTTGTGTGTCTCCTTGGAATTCCACCCTTTTTACAGCATGAGAAGAGGGAGACAAGCAGAAAAATCAAAGAACTTCTTTCCCCCAAGCACGAACTGTAGGGCTTAGAAACAACTCAGATAAAAAGAGAAAGCAGAAAATGTTTAATTTACAGAGGACTTCCTTTGTTAGAAGAAAGACATGCATTAGAAAAAATCATTATGAGAAAGACTTTCTTTGTTACAAGAAAGAGGACAAAACCCCAAAATTATTGCTCTGGAGCTCCTAACTACTCATTCTTAAAAAGCAAGTGTTGAAGGGTCAGGAGGTCTGAGAGGTAGATGCTGAACTAGCATTGATTTCTCTGAGAACTGAATTAAACTTCTACATCAACAACCTGCAGCAAAACCAGTAAAAAATAAGATTTCTAGATAATCATGCTGAGGATTTATGCTCATATTGTTGCTTGCTATAGTTGCAAATATACTCAATAGCAATAGAGATCTCTATTTATGAGTTTACCTGCCTGGGTTCTAACATGTTAAAAATATTTCAAATTAAACCCCAAATTTTCTTCTTGGAAGTCTCTTTTGCTTACCTGTGCTTCTTGATGTCATTTATTCCATTCCTCAAATTGCCTAACCTTTCTGTGGGGTTTTGCCTTAAAAAAAAAAAAAAAAGACAAAAAGAATAAGGATAAGAATTTATAAAATATTCCTGTTTTAAAAAGAGCACTTATAGGTCCTAACTGCTTGCATTTAAGAGTTACAAGGGGTGGAGCTTTCATAAAACCTGTGGCCTCATGAAGAGGCATAATGAGGTGTTGCTCGCTGCTCCTTTCTTCTGAGGATGGAGAAGCCTTCTAGAAAGCCAGAACTGTCACTCAGCTGTGAGAAGCAGCAGAGGGAAATCAGCTGGCTGAGTTTTAGTTGCACATCCTTTTTTTTCCCTGGCCAGCAGGTCTGAGTTACAAAAGGAGGCAGATCAAAATTTACAGCTATAAAGATCCTTCCAATCGTGGTACACAAGAATGTTGAATACTGTTCCCGGTGCCATGGGTGAAATCCCACAGGACCTGGGAATCCAAAGTCAGTGTCACCAGCCAGAGGTTGTGCAGGCCACTAAGCTAGGCTGGCCCTTTTGAAATACCACCTTCTGCATATTTTCAGAAGGACTGAAGCCAGTCTTCAAGTGCCTTATGTTTTCTGTAGAATCGATACGCCTAAGTCATTTTGGAAGCTTGTTTTTTTAAACAATGTGCTTGATTTGAAAATCAAATTCCTTAGCCCTTTCCTCAGCCCCCGCTTAATAAATTTTCCCAGAGATGTGTTTCAGAAAAAATTCCCAGCTACAGAGAAAGCCCAGAGCCTCTGCTGCCTCTGCAGACTCAGAGGTGTGACACACTCCGGGGCATGTAATGCATACTGAATACAATCAGGATGGAACATGCTGTGCATAACAATTCCAAATGAAGTTATCGGGAATTCAGTGCTCGAGTCTGAGTCCTAAAAGAGCTCAATCTATCTACACTCAGGCTTCGCCCCGAACCGCCCCGCCTACCTGCAGAGCCTGCGGATCAAATCCTCGGGTCGCCTTGTTATTATTTTAGGAAAATCCAGCTTTTCAATGCCTTTGAGAATCAAATTATATGTCATCATTTGATCAGCCCCAGAGAACGGTGGGCTAGAAAAAGAAAGCAACACTGATCAATGGAACACCTGGCAAGAGCAGGTGTGGCCAGTACTTTTCAAAGCGAGTATTTGAGAATATAGAAAAAAATATAGGAAAAAAGCCCACCTTCCTACTTCTACAATCCTCACCCTTTCAGCCTGTTTAAGGTATTAGAAAGGCTTGAAGCTGAGAAGCTTCCCACAGGTACAGGTAAATTGCATGACCACATGTGTCCCTCTCAGCTAGCCCTGCCTCCAGCCTAACTCAGAGAAGATTCCACATTGTATTGCCACTGAGCATTCCCAAAGAGTTGTCATGGAACTGTGCAGGGACGTAAAGAGTGAGCCCTGCTTACAATTCACCCACCCCACTGCACCCCATCACCCACTAATGGGGAAGAGAAGAGTCTGTTGTCACTTGTTCCTCACAGGAAACATTATCAGCAGCTACAGGAGCCCTACACCAGCCAATTGTAGCTTGTGCCTGGGTAAGCCAGAACTGAGAATATGTAACCCACTTTGTCTGTAGCATTTCTGACATGATGGAAGGTAAGACATGCATAAGCGCCAAAAGAAGTATCACTTTGCAAGGCTGTCTAAAAATAACCTTGGAAAGGTTTCTGAAAACAAACAAACTAGGTAAGAACTTTGAGTAGGAGGCACTTACCTGCCAGTGAGGAGTTCATACACAAGAATCCCAAGGGACCAAAAATCCACACTGAAGTCATGGCCTTTACTCAGAATGACTTCAGGGGCAACATACTCAGGGGTTCCACAAAACGTCCAGGTTTTCTGCCCTGATCCAATCTTCTTTGCAAATCCAAAATCAACCTGATCAAAATCAACATATGCTGCATAATGCAGAGGAGTTTTGCACTCGGAAGCCTTAAGGTCTTAATTGCTTCCTCACCTTCTGCAAAGATCCCAGAGCTGCTAGTTTACAGCTAGAACAACTACACAGTGTAGTTGTGAAGGTAATTCCAATTGAAGTAATTGGATTACTGAATGTTATAAAACAGATCCATTTATCATCACAAGTAATTTTCTGAATTATTTTCCTTTTGGGGAAAACAACCCATGATTTCCTTGAGCACATGAGATTTACTGTCCCTGGAAACAGTGGGTTGCTCATTGTCCTCAGAATGGATATTTTAAGTTCTCTGAAGGGTATTCTCGTTGCACTTCTCATGGTCACAGTAAAGCATGGCAGGAGTTCTTTACTCTGTTCCCTCTCTACAAAGAGAGGCAACCTGTGATTGTAAACTGAATCAATGAATGTTGAACCTATGATTGCTTGAGGCTGGACAGGGAGGTAATTCTGCACCTGGGAAATGTGGTTTCTGTCCTTACATTAAAACTAGCTGCTGGGAGAATTTTTTTCTTTTGCTGTTTATGCTGTGGCAAGAGCTCTCAGAGGCTGCAAATCCCCATTTTGTCTGTGGCTTGCAGTGGCTTTGCAATGCCTTGTTTCTCATTGTGCAAGGAGAAGCCTGCCCTCTTTACTGCTGAAGCACAAAAGTTATTAAACTCCAGGATCCCAGCTCTATAATTATGTGCTGTCTATTTACATCCCCCCTGCAAAGAAACAGGATACAGGCACAAAAGGATAACATTACAATGAATTATGTCTTACCAGTTTTATATATCCTTCAGCATCCAAAATTAAGTTTTCTGGCTTCAGGTCTCTGTAGATAATTCCTATTTGATGTAGATAGTCAAAAGCCTCTGTCACACACCCAACACAAAACTTGGTGGTGAATTCATCAAAGCTGCCTCTGGAACAAAAATAATTACAATTAAGGTCTAAAAAGGCCTCATTTATTCACCAGATAATATGCAACACCCAGAATATTAACCAAACTGAACCAAACACCTTTTCATTGGACAGCCCTTGAACGGAGAACCTACCCAGTAACCACACGGGGCTGACTGGTGACTTTAAAGGGCAGGGTTGTGCTGCGTTTGCAGTTACCTGTCTCTCAGCAAGCTCCACAATTCCCCTCCAAGGCAAGCCTCTAGAAGCATGTACACATACTTGTTATCCTTGAATGTGCGATACAGTCTGTGGAGACAGACGGCAGCAATTTAGGGAAAGCAAAATAAAAAGTGAGACTTGCAGTGCCCTTTCTCCAGAACTCATGTGTGCCAAACCTCATTCCTAATAGTGCTGCCCAGGGGGTCAGCTGGGGGACAACATGCAAGGAAACCATATGGCCAACTTACTTTACAATGAACGGAGAACATATCTGCTCGAGGATTTTCTTCTCAGAATAAATATGCTCCTGTTGTTTGGTGTCCACTACGTGTTTCTTCTTTATACATTTCATTGCAAAAGCCATGTTCTCATTTTTCACTTTAACCTGTGAATACGAATGATGAAAACACATGAGGCAAAGAAATGATGTTTTACTAAATTGTTCTCAGTAGATACACTGATATCCATCTTTTTCAACATAGCACAGGACTGAAATTGGTGGCCGTAACGAGGGACAAATTCCAGATTTTCTGCAGAACTGTTATGTACTATTTTAAGCCAAGCATCAGATATTTTAGTTTCCCAATCCTCACTCATAAAGTGAAATGTTCCCTCTGTTCATTTTATGTGTACAAAATAGCAGCAGCTTGGATAGGTAGTACATATTACAATGAGTTTGTATCTCAATGGATCCCAATTTCAATTTAAGATTTCTAATCACCAGCATAATACAAACGAACAAAAGGGAGAGGCAGTTCAGGAAGAATGTTTACAAATGATTTTGCATTACACTGAAATATTATCCAACATGCAATAAAAAGATGGAAGTTAAAACAGGGCCTCTTGGAAATGAAGGAAGCAGGTATCTGTGTTCTACAACTGAATGAGAATTCAATTTTTAGTTTAGTACTCAGGTGCTGCGGTAGAATTCCAGTGTGGAATTTTTTTTTGTGAAGCATGAATCAGAATGAAACAGTTGATGGTCTAACTACTGCAAAGGATTATTGACTTCACTAAAAGCACAAAGTCCCTTTTAATTTACCATTACCTTCAGCAGCCTGCACAAAAAGCATTCAGGTTTTTGTCAGACGTTTGATGCTCAGCCAGAGGCGAGTGGGATTTAAGGCTTTGGGTTAACGAGGCCTGTGGTATCCCAGAAGCACAGCTGTTCACGCTATTGAATATGACTCAAAAGAGCCATTGCAAATTGTTGGAAATTTCCCAGTCAACACAGCTCAGAGATGGCTCACGCTGGCTGTGGTTGCTGTGGGGCATACAGAAGCAGTTCTGACAGCACAGACTACGTGGTGCCGTTCAGACTGCTTCAGGTCCAGGCAGATTCCTGTAAAAAGGCCTGCCATTCAGGGGGCATAATGCAGGCAGGCACATCTGTAAACTCCACATGCACAGGCTGATGACTACGTCTAGTGACCAGGAAGGTACTTTTAACAACAGGAGTTGAAGGCATACAAGAATGGATTTGCTTCTTTAAACACCCAAGTCCTGAAATGCTTTTTAACTGTGCATTGCTTTATGTAGAATTATTTCTGCCTCAGGGGCACAAGCACATAGAATATGAAAATCCTTCACATTATTCAGTGGCTAAATCAATCATCCAAGACAGAGAACTACGTGAATAATCTTGAAACAATCTCTTACAAGCTCAACCCTTCCGAACCCACCAACACCCAGAGTTGTGACAACTTCTAAATTCTGGAACGGGGAAGGAGGGAACTGGGCTACTTTCTCCTTCAGCTCTATCATCTCCAAAGACACCTCTTTGGTCAACTGTCCACAGAAGGATCTTCCTCTGCATTAAGAAAATTAACATAGGTTAGTGCTCTTCCTTGCCATCACTTTTAATGATCCTATATAAAAGAGAGAGAGGGAAATGGAAAAGGAGGAAAGGAGAAGGAGGAAAGGAAAGCCTTATTTTCTAACAGAATCTTATTTTCTGCAGAAGCACTTTCTTTCTGGACATCCCATGGAAGTAAATTAGAAGAAAAATGCTACTGAAGTTCACTGAGTAGAATCGACAGTAATTTTAGCAAGAGCTGATCCCTGGTGAGATTCCTATTGATGCGGTGAGCTGCAAAATTTGGGCACTCCAAGCTAGAGGAAACAATGCTTGAAGGACTGTGTACCAGTTCCAGTAGAACGATCAGAAATAAGAATGCAGCTGTATTTCTAAACAGAGGAAAAACATACTCTGCCAATCTTCCAGTAGCACTCAGACTGAAATCAGAGGCACATAAACTAAAAGTGTGGCCCACAGCTAAAAGCAGACATCAACACCATCAGTGCTACACCAAAACGTTAAAAATAAACTGTTTCTTTTATGTCTGCTTCTTTCTTTTTGAAATGGCACTTAGTCTTTTGCACAGTAATACAGTTTCCTTAACTCAAACGGGAGTTAAAGTTGGCTTTTAGGGGTTTTTACCAAAGAACTTACAATCAAAGTGCAAAATCTACTTGGGCGCAACATCACTTTTTTCTGTGCTCAGTTTTCCAGGTATAGAGCAAATTCTTCTTTGGAAGTCAATACACTGAGATTCTATGTAATTTTTTTATCAGAAATGTTTCTTGGACTCCAGGAGCATATCCAGACTGTTTTATTACAGTGACTGCTGTCATTCCTAGGGGTCCATCTCCTTCAACTACCATCCATGATTTCACTTACATATCTATCACTCTTTTTTATGATTACCTACTATAGGTGTAACAAACAAATGATCTGACTTACTTTGCATGTCGCTTTTCATCAGCCTGGGCCAGATTAGCCACGTAACCTTCCAGGTAAGTTTGCAGCTCCTCATAAGTTCCAACTGTTTGATTAAATGTCCTAAAACCACAAATGAAACAACATAAACTGCTGGACATTTAAGTCATGACCTAGCTGGAGATGATTGATACTCAAGGATCGCTTCCTCCAGGCTCAAGAAATGATCAAGAAATCTGGCAAAGGGGGCAAGAGACCCATGTGGAGAAATAATTACTCAAGCTTGAACAGGAAACACCTAGGAGGTGGAAGCTGGGTCAGGCTGCTTGGAATATTATAGAGAGGTTGTCAAGGTAAATATAAATGAGACAAGGAAGGCTGAAGCCCATCTGGAATCAATCTGACCAAGGATGTCAGGGACAAGAAGGGCTTTTTCAAATACATCAGTAACAAAAGGAAAACAAAGAGTAACGTGGGCCCATTACTAAATGGAGCAGGGACTCTGGTGAGAGAGGACACAGGGAAGGCAGAGTTACTGAATGCCCTCTCTGCATTGGTCTCCACTGACAAGAACAGGCCTCAGGAACCTCTGACCCAAGAGACCAGGAGAAACATCACCACTACAAGGAGGGAAAGAAAAGAGTAGCTCTGAACTACTCTTAAGCTTCTGTGCTCTGGCACCTATTGTCAGCCTCTCTTCATTAGTATTCCTAAAGCACAACCACTCCCTTCAGGATTTATTTAAGGAAACATTGTGGTTTTGCCTACACTGAAGTCACATTAACCCACCGAAAGTCACGTTAACCTACTGAAAGAGGATGCAAATCTTTTATTAAAGTGGAATGTACTTACTCTCTGTCTATAACGAGGCACTCCACGTTGTACTCATCTGCAATAACGTTTGCTGATCTGACGTCGTCACTGAGAATTGAAAGGCATTAGGAGAATTAAGAAGCATATCAAAATCCTCAAAGTACCTCACACTGCACTCATGGAGGGCCACAGCTGCTCTAGGTGAAAGTCCTCAAAGGCCTCTGCAGCCTGTACCTGGATTAGTGCTGCTGAACCAAATACAAAATTATTGCATTTTACTAGTCTTTATTATGGTCTAGCACAGTGTTTGTTCCAGTTTCAGTAGGGTTTGGATCATGACATCCTTTAGCAACCTTCCAAGAAATTAGGGTGAGATGTAATTATCACTATATCAGGATTTACTACTTATTTCTAAAATGAGCCTTGGATATAAAGCATTCCCAAACCCAAACTATTCCCTACTCAGTCATCCACGTAAATATGTACTCTGTGACTCCCTCTCTCTGTTTCTTACTGCCATGGGCAATGGAAACAAGAGCTCATTCCAGTCATGATGGACGTTATAGATTCTGAAAACACCTGGCACAAGTTCTCACCACAGTTTTTACAGAAGTATAAGCAATAAGCCACAATGCAGAGGGCCAGAATTTGACTTCTACAAGGAAAACCAAAGGCAGATGCCACTGTGTGGTTTCAAGCTCTCTCTGCAACCCCTCCGAACATTAACACAAATTGGGTCACTACCTTTGTCTACTGACTGTACAATCAAAAGAAAGATTATATTCAAAACAGCCGTGAGCTGTAGAATCTGACACACAGTGATGAAACAGTTGAAATCCTACACCTGATGAATCAGACAGTGTGAACGAACCTAATGAGAGCCTTTTCTCCAAAGTAATCTCCTTTGTGTAGATTTTTAATCACCTGAGGCTGTGAGTGGTCTGCAGTACTCTGGGTAACTATCACCTGCAACGTACAAAAACAAAAATTTAGTAAGGTAAAGTTTCAAAGTATTCCATGATTTTCTTTCTTTTCTGTGTATTTCAGAAATGTCTTAAACTCAGTAATGCTGCAGAAAGAGTTACAGACATATGTAGTTACCACCTCCTCCCAAAAATTAAACCCAAACATTCCCTGACACGTCCCTGATTTTTGCTGAGAAGAAGGAATATATTCATTATTGGCAACCCCTCAACATTTTCTCCTCATACCTTTTGAAACAGAGCAGAATAAGTCACATTTTAATGAAAGACTGATAAATGCTTCAGTTCCCACAGAGGGCAGATGTCATATGAGCTTTTTGTCTTCTCAGCTAAATAGATGGCACTCCAGAAGCATTAACTAATATTTCTCCTCATGAAAGTCTGCTTCCACAGTAGCACATTCTGCTGATGCCCGTGTTAGCAAAAACCAAACTAAAACATCTACAGACACAGAGATGTCTTGGAAAACCTCCTGGAAGTTTATTGAGGAAAATTCTCCTTATTTAATTCTTTAGGGTTGTGTGTCAGCCTCCAAGGTACCAGCTGAGGGATAAAGGCTGCTGCCTTGCTCCCCTGGGACTAACAAATGAAAGGATTCTGACACCTCAAAGGCCATTCTCCACTAAGCCTGGGACTCCATTACTTCTTAGACTTTTCACAAGTCTGTGTTTTGCCCATTAGATATTGCACCATCTAGGAGAAGACGTAGGGTCAAATCTCATTTCCAAAAAATCGACTTTACATCTCTGCCACAGAGTCAAGAGGCTTCAGGACACAATTTAATTACATTGTAATTAGAACAGTATAACATGGGTTCATTGTGAGTGGAAAATTAGGCTCCCTGAACCTCTGAAATGCTGCTCCAGGCTTTTATCACGGTATTGTGGACTAAAAACCATGTGCAAAACCACTCTGCACCACTTTTACTGAATACCACACCCCCAAGGTAGCTTTTGAGATGCAAGTGTTTGTACATGTTACTCTGTAAGCTAGGTTTATTATTCCTTACCTTTCCTTTTGCTATTATAAAGAAGGTGTTTCCTTCTTCTCCTTCCCGAATAACGTAATCTCCCTTGTCATAGTACTCCTGTCGGGGGGCAAGTGAGAGACCATAGTGTCCAATAAATCTTTGAAAGGTTGCTATGCAGAGTTCTTAACACACATGGATGTTCCATTGGTGTTTAACTTGCTATTTATGTTTAACCTTCATGCCTCCATGCGGAAAGAATAAAGAGTTACCACTGCCCTTGGAAAAAAAATTCCAGCTATGATTATATATCAAGCCTTCATCTTCAAAGGCTGCTGGCAAATGCAGCCCTAAGGCACACAGATATTTGGCTGGATTCATGTGCTGGGGACCTAATGTCTTCCTCCCTTACATTTTGCAGTGTATGTGGTCCAAGGAGTCTGAAAGTATTACATATCCACATCACAAACAGGTAAATTTGATTACCAAAAGAGTCCTGGAGAACAACTTTGTACTTAATCTTAATAAAGGATTGATTATAAATCCTCTTATCTACTTGCTTGACTCCTTTGATGCCAAAAATACAACTTACTTCTATGTCACTAAATGTTACTACTTTCTGTAAACCTGGAATTAAACTCTGATCACTCTAAAACCACTCTCATCTTAAAAAAGCTCGGTCTTAAATTTTTTTTTAATTTTTGCTGATTTATTTTTCTTTGTTAGTTTGAAAGCTTACTGAATACTATTCAGAAAAACTTAACAACATCTTACCACTTCCAGACAGTCGATGATCTTGGTTAATTTATCTTCAGGTAAGTTTTTCAGCAGGGACACACTTCAGGAAAACAGAAATACAAAACAAAACAAAAGCCCCACAACCCAAAGTAGTTATCATTAACACCTTTTTCATGATCTCTTCTCATCTATACAATTTTTACAGTCACATTTTATAAGTAGTTGAACTGGTGGCAAACACAATATACAACTAAATCTTAATTTGGAAGGTTCAAGCATTCTCATCTTGGTTTTGAGATAAACAAAACTTGCACAACTTAGAAATGTGGCAAACATTGGTCAGTTTTTAAATCAACTTTGTATTTCAGGAGAGGAAGGACTTCAGTGGGCATATGGTTGGATTTCAAAAGAATCCAGCAATTACAAACCCAAGACATTATAGCAAGTCAAGAATATATTTTCAAGAACACAACAGAGACTGAAAAATCAGACAAAGGTAATAATTTCAGTACTCTTTGGACAACTATTGAAAGAGAATCCAACTACAGTGACAACTCGGTGAACTTGCTGGTAAGAATGAAAAAACCTCCCACCTTGATCACTCAGACTCGTAAAAGTTAGGAAATTATAGAAATTTCTATCTATTTAGGCTCTGCAAAGAAGTGTGTATAGAAATCAAAGGTGGAGAGAGATGTGAAAATACACAAGGCATTCTATGCATGGCCAGGCTTGGCATCTTGATTTGAAGGCATAACAGAATGGCCGTTCTGTGTTAAAAAGATAAAATATTACATCAGCTAATTATGGTTTGGAACCTCGAACTTCACCATCTTCCTGAGGAGAAGTGTGACACCACTCTCAGTGTTCCCAGCAGGGGAGGATTATTCTGCTCTGCAGATATCCTAGTAATTTATGTCGGAATTAGTTCCTAAGTTGAGACACATGCAGATCTTGTATTCAAGTCTTCAAAGGATAATGAGTATTCCTCAATCTACTCCAGCAGCTAACTAACCACTTGTTGGAGTATTTGCTTAACTTTATCTACTATATTGTTTTAAATTCTAAACCTGTAAGTTTCCTATACCGTTATTCTGTTACTTAAATGCATTCAAGCACCTATTGAAGTTTCCTAGTGTAATGCAGGAGAAAAACAATGAAAATGGGAAAAACTTACTAATCTTAAAAGAAAAACCCCCAAACATTCAAGCTTTTGAGGCCATAATTGCATGAAGAGCACCTTTTTCTCTCTGTTTACAAGACAGGCACAGTATTGTTGTGCACCTTAGTAAGTAGCACAAAGCAGTATTAGAAATAGAAATTTATCATATTTACCTTCTAAGGAAGTTTCTGTATTGCTCTTGTCTGGTCTGTGCTGTTACTCTCATGATATTTTGAAACACTTCTCTGTCCAATGCCCATGTTTTAACGTTAGTGATTGCTTCAAGGAAACAAAAAAGAAGAACAAAATCAGCAATGTTTCCAAATTATTTGATGGATGATACTACAGCATCAGGCCATGGTACAAGACAGGCAAGCTATTTCACAAGGCCCAAGTCCAAATTTTAAAATATCCAGCACCTATTGTAATCAGACTTTAAAAAGAATTCAATTCCCACTTAAATAATGCTCACTAAAGTAAGGAATAGATTTCCAAATGGTTCCTTCATGGAGCACTTTCTGTGCAATTCCATAGGCTGAACAACCTTAAAAACGACAGGGCTGAACACTTGGGAAGATCTACCCTAATCACAGCCAGTCATTGTGCTCAAAAGCTGCAAACTGCAAAGAAGCTGATTTGAAAGAAACAAGAACGTGGTTGGTTTTCCAAAACCTATGATGCTAAATGCTGTGGCTTGGATCTAACTCTAATTCAGATTATATGCAAATGCTTGTGAGATATGCATTAAGATAGAAATAACAGAGGTCAAGAAATAAATTTAATTTCATTTAATCCTACGCTTCACAGGTTTTTTCTTCAATGTATTTATTTTATAAGGCAAAAAACATTATTTTTTAAAAAAAGATAATCAAATTATTAATACAGTAAGCAGGCACAGGATTCAGCATCAAAGATGCAAACCACTAAGCTGCCTCTGAGTGCAATCATCGACACAACAGAACACATTGAACTTTTAAATTTTTTAAGCAAAAGGTGATTCTATTAAATTTAATCTCTTCTTTTAAAAGATGATACACCATATTCATCAGTTTTCCTTCTGCCCTAAGAAAGAACAAAACTGTGTTTTCTGCAAGATAAAATTTACAGAAAAATTTAGGGCAATTGATTTCCTCCATTTATCATCAACATAGAATCATTTTTACAGGAAAGAAAAGTGCCAGGTTTAAAATGATGCACAGTCATATGTCATTGTACACAACATGCACATGTGCACTGCCATTGATCAAAATAGATAAAAAATATTTTTGGATGCTGGATGGGAGAACAAAGGTGTCACTTTGGTTTTATTTTTCACCTAGATAACTTCTTTCAGTTTGCTTTGCGCGAAGAAAACACGGCAAGTATCCAGCCTATTGCAAATGTATTTCCTGCATCTTGCACCTTAACTAAATGAAGAAGTTATAGAGTTAGAAAAACACCTGTAATGTCAAAGATGAGATTAAAAAAAGAGAGAAATTCAGAACCATAGGGGTAAATCACACTGCCAATTTCAAATACAGCTACTGCCTGTGAAGATGCTGCTGAGTAGCCGCAGCCCCTGAAATGCTGTTTGGGTGAAATCCTTCACTTGTGAGTTTTCAAAGAATGCAGGAAAAGGGTGTCAGGAGATCCAGCATCATGAAAGGGTTTTCGCATGTTTGTTTACTATCCATGCTCAGTTATGGCATTGTACTGCCCTTCCTCCACAACAAGGATCACAGGAGGGGTGGATTTCTGCAGTGATTTCAAGTATTCAGATACCTTTTCTTGTCCGTAATTGGACAATTCTTGTCCTACCTCAAAACCAATTAATGCTAACAAAGGTCTAAAGCAGCTTGACATCTTATTATGCAGAAACACTACTTTATAATGCTAATACTATACAGCAGGCAAAAAAGAAAAATAGGGAACATATTCAATTAGAACAGCATGCTAGTAAGAAAAATAATCACATTACTGATGCTGTTCTGTTTATCAGGCAGCAACAAAAACAGATTACATGTAATAACTTCCATCTGCACAGCCAGCAATGATTAAGTGCCTAAACTGGGTGCAGGAAGAAAGACCAAAAGCTTTTACAGCAAACAACTTCTTGTTTTATTCCATGTGCTCCTTTTTAAGTCAACATGAACTCTTCATACTGACTGGTGGCACAAAGTTCCTGCAGATTTAGACAAGAACAGAAATTAAACACAAGTAATATTTATGGAATGGTGGAGAGTGGAAAAATTGTGAACATAACCATATTTAGTCACTTACTTGTTTGTCACAGAGCAATTATGGCATGTTGGAAAGGGAATCAGAGAGTATTTAATGGATGAATACCCAGTCTTATGCAGGAAGAGGGATATTTGTATCAGAGCAACATCTAACAACTCCATCCTGGTCAGTCCCCAAACTGCCAGCTGCAAATGGATCTAGACAAGACTCAGCAACAGAATGATGATACCAAAACAAACACAAAAGCAACTAATTCCTGCATATTTTATTTCCTCTTGAATTAGACTGTACCCGCTCTACTAAAAACACCATGGTTCTGATATGCTTTCAAACTCCCTGTAATTTCATCCTCAGGGTTGCATTTGACACAAGAACATAAGAACCAAAGACCATCACCTCTACTAAAGCATCCAAAATTAAAGCACAATCCTCCCCTAGTAGTTAGTACGCTACAGATCAGGCTAGCCAGCACAACTAGGAGGTGCCTAATTGTTTATCAAGGGTTATGCCAGGGACGGAATTATATTCATGGCATTGTATTATTTGAGTTCCCAAGCAGAAATAACTCAAGGAAGGAATATGTGAGTTTACTGTAGATAACCAAGACATGCAAACATCTATTAAATAAAAACTTCAAGGAAAATCTGGATATAACAGGGATCTCACAAAAAATACATAGTTTTCATTTTGAGCGACGTTGTTGTGAATAACCTCGGGTACCTTTCACAGAAGCTGTCCGTGTGCAGTTGTATAAAATGGCCAGTTCACCAAATGCTGTCCACACAGGTATTGAGGAGAGTAGTTTATTCTGTTGAAAGACTTCCAGACTTCCCTCTGTCAAAAATCATCAGGATAATACGTATTAAACCCATGCTCAGCTGCACAGAGTGAATGGAAAACAAATCAATATATTCCTGACTTTGCTGCTCCCTGGAACACAGGAATGGGAGCAATGATGCAAAAAGTGCTTTGAAACACAGGTATAAATCAGTAAAGATTTATTTTTTAAGATGTACTGCTAATCTACAGATGTGCTCTGGAAGGGAGGCTCATTCTAAATCCTGATGGGATAAACCTTTGCTACAACAAGCCACTCACTGGTGGTTCAGGTACTCTAGTGTGGTGTAAAGAAAAAAGCCTTAAAATAATGATCACAGGAGAAATTACTCATGGTTTGTCTCTTCATGCACATGTACGTGTATATATGTGCAGAATGCAAAGGAGAGGGCAGAAAAATTAAACCCACATTAAACCTTCCTTCAAGAAGTTGTTCTTGAGCCTTACCAGCAAAAGTTGAAGAAGGTTTGAACTTCTTCACAGGTTATGCCCCTAGAAAGCCTTCCCTTAAACATGTTATGAAAGTTGTGCCCTCTTCTCTCCAAGGCACACACCATCTCCTCATGAAAGGTCTAATGTGCCAGCAAAAGTTCCAGGTGCACATTTCCTTTCTCATATTTCATGTTTTCAAAATTTTATCATTTTGTCTCGCAAGAATATGACCACCCCATCACAAATCCAGCCTCCTCTTTTCTCCTGCAACATTTGTGTTTTCCTAACACAGTTACCATCATTTTTTCCAACTGACCAATCCATATGAAGCCAGAAAATGAGCTTTCCAACATATACCAGTTTGCTCCTGCTTAAGTATTCCTACCTCAACAGAAAATACTCCTTACAGGATGAGCTCTAATGCATGAGAGTCTCTGGGCCTCTTAGTGACCCAAAATTGATGAAATATGCAAATTACTCACAAATACAGGGGGTTTTTTTGTTTGTTGGTTTGGTTTTTTGTTTTTGTTTTTTATGGTGAGATGATCAAAGAGCTTATTGCTGATAGGAGCAAATTAAACTTGGGGTTCACTATAGCTGATCAGCAGTTTGAGGCACAGCATCAGTCAGCACAAATGACTGCAGACTTGTTGATATTATTTTAGGAAAGTCTTTTATCCTAAAGCTTTTTGTTTGGTTGTTTTTTTGGGGTTTTTTTCAGAAAAAAGCAAGCAGGTTTTTGGTTTTTTTAAAAAAAAAACAAACAACCTCTCAGCTTTGAGAACACTAAATGCAGACGTCATCTTTCAATTTCCCAAACACAGAAAACTGGTATCTTATGAATGTTGAAAAGTGAGTTTATTTCAGGATTGGCTTCACCATTGAGCAGTTCTCTGTATTTTAGATAATACCTGTTCTTCCTCTGGAGAAGAAAGGGTTGGCTACACCTACAACAGAAAGGAATTGCTGGCCTCCAGGCTTTCAGAAATGAAAAAGGTCATGAGAAAACATCAAATCAAGACTCATGTTTCCAAGGTGCTCTTTATTGCTCTCACTCTGTTTCATAAAAGTCACAGGTAAGACTTGCATTGCCCTCCACAGAGACAAATTATTTAGGAGCACAAACACCCTCACTGTGATTTCCTGCAAAACCTTCTAAACCCCTTTCCTGTTTCTTGCACTTGTGTGTTGTACCAGTAAGCAATATTCACCTTTGAGCACAAAAATGTGATTGCCCGGTTCTCCCTGTCTGATGACGTAGCTCCCTTGCTGGAACGTCCTCTCGTACATGCATTCCACCATGTCTCGTGTCTGGTGAGGCTCCAGTCTCTTCAAGAACTGGTTTTTGTTCAGGGCATCTGTGATAAGCTTCTTCTCACTGGTTGCAAACAAAAACCCACAAAATTTAAAACACCCAGTATGGTTGGGGTATGTTATTCACCAAGCATTCATTCCTCCCAAGAGGATTCCTCTCATTTCTAACCCGCTGCTCTGCCTGCCTTGTCCAGACCCTGTGGGATGGTAGACTGGTTAGTGTTCCTAATGTTGACAAAGTCGAAACCCTGCCAGATTTCTGAGGCATTTAAGGCCTCCTCCTGTTTGTATTCATAAAGCAATGCAAGGTTGTCATCAAAACTAGGTTATGTGGGGAAAATCTCCTGAGGACAATCCAGGAATGAACAAACCTAGGGCATGTAAATACATTTACGTTGTTACTAGCCATGTAATGACTGAAAATAAGTGAAGGCGATGAGATAGGGCAGGAAAATAAAACCAAGTAGCTATGGTGAAGATTGTGTTTAGAAATAGGGATCATAACTTAGCTTCTGCTGAAAGCAACAATGTTATTGGAATATAAGCTCTAACTTAGTTTTCAGCTAAAACCAACCTTGCTAATTTGATTCACCCTGGCCTGCATCATGTATACAATTCTGCAATAAAATACAGTAATTGCATATAACCCGATAGGTAAAACGAGCACAAAAGCTTCCAGAACTATAGAATAGGAGACTATGCTTCTAAAACTTTCATTAAAACCATTCATGCTGAGATACTCCAAACAAAAGTATGGCACTCAAAACCCTGCCATATGAATAGCATAAAATTGTGCCATTTGTTTTACAATAATTTTTAAAAGGGACCGGTGACACTCTGGACTTAATGCAAATTCAAGAACACAGTGTGGAGCTTCCCTTCCTTCTGAGACAGCTCCTTTCAGAGCTGTGTAGCCACACTGTGAAGTTACCTTGTGCAGAAGTGGGGCAGCATTAAGTCCCTTCTCTGTAAAGGGGAGGCAGCTATTGACACCAGCAACTCCAAACACCCCTATAGACACTGTCAGGATAGAGGACTAGTAATTACTAATTACATTGGACAGAATTGTGTAGACAGTGAAGGTTACACTTTGTTCTTACATGTCTGAACTCTCTGAACCTGACCTACTACAGTATTTAGAGTCCAGATAAGGAAACCAAATGTTTGGACCTTTCAGTGTTTGGCTGTCTCACCCGCAAGGTGATGGTGTCTTAGTGCACGTGTATCACAGGCTTATCTAACTTAGAGGCATAGCAATGCACAGCAGCACAGCTTTGTGGTGGTCTTTTGGCATATGTTTGCTTCCAAAGTATTTGGAAGATCAAATAATACTTCGGCCACTACGACATCAAAAAATGCTGTGCATTACGTTTGGATTGCTTAAGCTGCAATACTTGCTTTGGTTCTGGCTGCTGCACTTTGCTAATCCACTGGCTCTTCTCCTGGCTTTACTCCTCACTGCTGTTGCAATTCTGTCTCTGAAAGCACCCTGGAAAACCACGTGGTGGACTGCAGCACAAGGATCGTGCCAAGGAGAAGACAGGTTACAAACAGAAGGCTCCTAAAACAATGATTTAAGCTACCCAGGTGCTTGTGATAAAATATTAATGCAGATGCCCTTACTCCGGAAAAACACTGCTAGCTGAAGTTCTCAGCTCTTTATGGTGACTCAGGCAGCCTTTCTGATTCATGAGGCACCCTCTAAGGTGCAGTGCTGGACATGATGGATGAGCAAACAAGTCTCATAACTCTCAGGTCTACTATGGTACAGACTCAGATATGCCATGAATAATAAAGCTCCCCATAAATCTGAGGCACTTGAGTCACTGGCTGAAGTCCAGGTAGAGTCTGGCTACCACCACAGACTCTCAGGTTATGCCTATGCTGCAAGGTAAAAGAGGGTCTAAGTTAAGCTTAAGGATACCAGTCTGATACCTCTGTCTGCAAGGTCAGCTGCGACCACAGATATTTCTGGGTCTGTCAGAGTCTAGAAAGTGTAATTGGATTCAAAGAGGAACAAGGAAAATTCAGTTCCTACACCATGGCCCTCAGAAGCTGGAGGGCAAGAGGAGGCTGGCAACAAAGATAAATCCCCAAAAAAAGTATAAGATTCTCATCTAAAATACAGAGGCTTCCCACCGCTCTTCATCTGAAATCTGTGGGACACAGATGATCCTTAGTTAAAGTTACACACAAACTCAACCAGTGTCTATCAAGGCTGCAACGCCTAGATGAAAAAGATGAATACTTTAATCCTGATTTATCATGAGGAGAGGGTATAATTGTGATAAAAGTAATAACCTTGTAACACAAGCATAGAAGCCCTCTGAAATGAGCTCACCTGGAATCCTTCCGGACTGTTGCTTTTTCAAGGGAAAACATAATTTTCCTGCTCGAATCACACAGTCGTGTTGTTGGCTCTGCAGATACACCTTCTTTGGCTCCTCTCCTCCTATCAGCAGAAACTTTAAATGGAGAAGGCTGAAGAGAGTGCTCTCCTTGAGTGCTGACAACATCCTGCAGCTTGTTCAACTGTATACACTTGCTCTGAAGCTCCTTGGTGAGTTCTGCTATGACCTTCGTCTGCATAGCCAGCTGCTCCTGAAGCTCAGCAACATGGCTTTGACTCTCTTGCAACTGCTGATCTTTTCTCTTCAGCTCCTTTTCCAGTTCAAGTACCTTGCTGCAGAGGACATCAGCTTGCCCATTGATCACATTGATGCCTAGGCATGGGTCCATCAGAAACTTGTGGCTGGCAGCACAGCCAATAGCGAGGCTTGCCACGTGCCTATTTGGCTGCCTCAGGTTCTTGGGTTTCACTAATCCATTCCCCATTTTGTCCAGAGACCTAGGTGAGAAAATAAATTTGCAGTTTTATTTCATTCCTGAAGAAAAAATAAAATAAAATCATGGAATGGTGAGCAGTGAATTTAGTAATTAGCTGGCAGCTGAATTTGCCGTATGCAACTGTAGTAAACACAGCTGATTGCTTTCATCCTCTCCAGTCCTGCAAGTCAGCAGAGTAAAGGGCAAAGACAAAAGGTAGGGAGGGGTGGTAGAAACAAAGCAAAAGATCTCACGGCTACTACTCAATTTTTGTGAGTTGAAGAGATGTGTAAGCTCCTATCAGCCTAACAAAGACAAAACAAACAGCAGGAAGGAGAAAAGCTTGCGCTTGACTGTTGAAGCAAGAAAATTGTTAGAAGCAAAAAATAAAAGTTGGGTCACTTCCCCACTGAGGAATAATTATTGTGTACACAGACTAATTTAACCAGTGGGTACATACCTGCCTGGCATAAAGGATATGTGATTAGTAAATATATGTGTTAATGCACAGGCAGCTGGCATCATTTCTGCAGCTCACTTACTCATCTAAAACTGGCTCATATTTTTTAGTGTAACAGCTGCTACTGCTGTCAAGGAACAATTATCATTTTATGGGGAATTACCCCCTTCCATTGGCTACTCATGAAAAGTGACCAGGTTAAAAACAAAGGTCCTGGGCTCCTGTCGGAGCACCTATGCCTCAAAAAAGCACTTGTTGCAAGCAGCAGCCTTCAGTAGATTTGCAGTGACCCACCTGCTTCCTTGGACACAATCTTTGGCATATTTCATTGGATCATTTTAAGAGGAACAAGGAATCATGCTGCTGTTGTGGTCAGGCATCAGCAGGCCCAAAGTAGCTGTTTGTCTGCCCCATGGATGAAGGATACCTTTTCCAGGCTGAACCCCAAGTGATGTGGATTAAAAAAATCTCTTTTACTGTTTTATTGGAACTGGATAAGAACGTGTCCTTGCCAAGGTATGTTGATCAGATGACAAGTTAGGAAGCTTCAGCAATTTGCTTTTACTTGTTAGTATAATCATACTTCTAACAGATGCACAGGTCTGCTCTGGTTTACAGCCTTCAGTGGGTCAGAACTGAAATAGCTGACAGGGTACCTCACATTCCAAATGTAGTTTTCTTTAAAATAGTCTTTCTTCTCAGCTCTGCCTTGCTTATTGTGACTTTGAATAGTATTTTTCATTTGTGCCAGTTTCACAGATGCATTTTGACAGCTGGTGCTTCAGCCTGTTAACAGGGTAGTATGTCAGAAATGAAGGCAAATCTGTACTGCACAGAAGAATTTAAACAAATTGCACACGAGGGTACCAAACCAAATAACTCTGAAGAGGGACCTGTGTGTCACTGCACATGGCTTAACCAAAGATCTTAGCTCAGCATGCAACCGTATTTAAAAACAACCGCAAACAACAATCAACATAAACTAAAAGTTACAATATAGAGAGGAAATGATGGGAAGCACATCATCAGACTGTAACAGTCTCTGCTACTAAATGCAGTGGCAGTCACTGCATTTCGAATAAAAGATATCCCCATACACTTTAAAATTATACAGGGCAGAGTGACTGCCCCAGGGCACAGAAAAACCTACTGTTTGGATTGTATCCAGAAACAGAACAGGTTTACTGTCTGACGACTGGAGTTCATAATCTATCAGCCACACCAGAGTGACAATGTTAGGAGCTTCTGTCTTCCCATTGTATACGCACAGTCAATTGTCAGTGGACAACAGAACAAGCAGTCGGATCTGACAGATCCCTCTTTCCACATGGTGCCCTTTCCTGGCCACTTGTGTAGGAAACTCATGTATGTGGCAGGAATCAATAAAAGACTGGCAGGTGATTTTGGTAATTCAACATTGCAGCAGTAAATTCTAGCAGGAAACTTGAAGCCTTGCTCCTCCGAGGTCTGACCAGCTTTACCCACAGCTCAGGAGACAAAAGGCAAACCAGGGCATTGCTCTATGTTTGCTACAGAGCACCTCACACGCTCGTTCGAGGTCACTGGACAGACGGGGCCAGCGACCGGGCAGACCCAAAACCCACCCGCGAGAGACGGAGGTGTCCGCGCCCGCCGCGGGATGCTCCGGGGATGCTCCGGGGATGCAGCACCAGCCGAAACCGGGTCCGCCGCAGGCCCGCACGGTGTCGGCGCTGCCGGGCCAGCACCCCCGCCCAGCCCTCGCCCCGCCGGAGCCCGGCATCGTCCCGGGAGGCCGCAGCTCCCCCAGGCTCCCCCGCCCCGGCCTCCCCCGGCCCCCGCCCGGTGCCGCGGGCTGCCCTCACCTGCGTGCCCGGCTGGCCCCGGAGCCAGGGCGGGCTGGCGGCGGCAGGGACGGAGCGCTGCTCCCCGCGGAGCCGGGCTGGGCACCAACCCGCTCCCGCTGCCCGTCACGGGCGCCCGGGGATGCGGCGGGGCGGGAGAGGGGGCGGCGGTGCTCGCCCGTCCCTCCCTCGCTCCTTCCCTCCCTCTGTCCCTCCCTCGGCCGTGCGGGGGCTGCGGGGCGCCGGGCTGCCCCCGCCCAGGGAAGGGCAGCGATGCAGGCGGGGGGAGCCGCCGGTGCCGTGTCCGCGCTCGGCAGGGAGGCGGCAGCCCCGTCCCAGGTGGGCAGGGACCAGCCGGGCTCCTCAACGCACCCCACCTGGCAGAGAGGTGAATGCAGGGCCCAGCTCAGCTGGGGCCGTGTCCACAAGCGTTTGTCCTGTTTGCTTTCTGCTGCCCTATGGATGGGTCTTGGCGTGGTTATCGGGCACACAGCTGCAGAGATCCTGCAGCTCTTGTTCTCTCAAACTGACCCTCAAACACCACTGCACAAGGAGCAAGGAGCTTGCTCCTGTCCTAGGATATATCCTCACTCAGGCTCGCCTCAGAGTAGAGCACTGCCTGTGTTCAACATTGACTCTTGGTGGAGTACAGGTTTCACAAGGGCAGTTCTCTCCTAGCACATATCTTTATGTTGATCCAAAACATCTCTCTTCAGGGTTTGTTTACCCAAACAGCCTGACAAACCAGGGATGAAAGGATTTTACAACAGGCAAAGAGCTGCATGCACACCTCTCCTATGAATGCTGTCAAGAATACTTGGTCTTATGCCAACCTGTAGCCTCTAGGACACTGTCTCTCCAATTTTCTTTTCTGCAATTACCCTCGCCTTTTGGGACTGCCTATTTATAAATTTTCCTTTGGTTTCAATAGATCTCAGTGTATTACAATCGCTGTCCATGTCTGGGACGACAGCGATTATTAGCTCACATAAATTCTAACAGGACCCGCCCACAAAAGAAAAAATGATAAATAAATGTTGCTCACATACATTTCTCTACTCAATACCTCAAACCAGAAATATTACAGTGATCAGCAAAGCGTGTGACGAGAAAACTTGTCCCAGCAACTCCTTACACTCTGCAAGTGAGCTGCTCTGGGTTGCAGCAACTCACTCGGATTCCCTGAGGCAGTTCGTCAGCACCCTCTTTTCCTGTCGAAAAGTTCATAAGAAATGAAGCCAGGAATCCAGAGACAGCTCCCTATTTATGGTACACCAGGGCTGTGGGGTCTTGCTCTTTGTGGGTAAAGTGTAAAAGGTAATGGGTACACCTGGGAGTTCACCTCCCAGGAGCCTTTGGAGATCAGCATTCCAGACCTGAAAGCAGGCACTGCAGGACTGAGGTCAGCTGCAGGGCACTGTCTGGAGGGCCTCATACCTGCGTGGGCAGGGCCAGCTGTCACACCTCTTCTAAAAATTCCTTAGATATATTACAGAGCCTTCTTTTGCCTTCAGAACTTGTTTCAGGGTTGCAATATGTTTGGGTTAAATTAGGGATGCTTTGGTCAAGCTAGATTAGAACATAATTTGATACAAGTTAGCTTGAAAATTTGAAAAGCTTGCGACTTATTTTTGTTTTATTGTGAAAGAAAAAGCTGTGCAGTCATATCACACAAGGCCTTTATTCTACAATACCCACTGTCCTATCTGCAAACTGCAGGGGCAGCAGTAAACCTATGAAGCACAACAGGGGTGGCCTGTTGTTAATCCTTTCCATTTGTACTGCTGTCTTAGTGAGAAACAGATGAGACATTTATTGCCATGAAGTATTGAGGAGCAGATGCTTGAAAAGATGGGGATTTAGATTGTACCTTTCTGCTGCTTTCATGTTTTGTAGCAGAATAAAATTGATGGTGTTAAATGTTGCTTTGTTGGTGTATGGGCTTTTGTTTGGTTTTTTTGTTTGTTTTTTTTTTTTTAATAGAAATCACACAGGGATTAGAAAATAACAGTGCTTCTGCTTCTTTCATGCCTTGGGAAATATTTCTTTATTTTAAGAATTTTGGTCTTATTTTTGTGACTAGCCTGTTGAATCAGTAATCTAGAAGATGGACTTCAACCTGAAACACAACACAGTCTCACTTGTCCACTGTAGTTCCAGAAAGAGTGTTTTGTTTGGGGTTGATCCCTTTTTCCCTTCCACCTCAAACAAACTTTTTTTTATTGTGGGTGTGAGGTTGTTTTTGTGGTTTTGGCTCACTTAGAACCATAATTAAAAATCAAGCAATCAGACAAACATTGTTTGAAACCTAAAGCACATCAATTATCCAAGCTCCAGTGCTGTCAAGGAAAAAAAAAAGAAAGCGTGTTTTGTTTGCTAAAATGTATAAATAGTGAAAGGTTTCGGTAGTTGTCATGCTGGCTTTGTGGATTTGTCACCCAGCACCCCTTTCTGCACAGAACTGTAAATAAATACCTCAAGTCTGTGTGTGAATTGCACACTGGGTGGGAGAACCTCTTTTGGGACAACACCCTTGGCAAGAGGTGGTGCTGCAGTCCTGGCTTGAGGCCGGGATCACAACAGTGGTTGTTCAGAAGGCAGCAGACAAGAAGTGAGATCCTGCTTTTCTCTCTGTCTCCATTAGCCAAAAAAAATCATCCTCCTCAGCCTTGTGGGAAAAACAGCTTCTCATCCTGCTAAAATGATCACTGGGCAAAGTTCACCACATTTTACTGCCTCTCTTTAAAACTGACTGACAGGTTGAATGTTGCTAGGATGTCTTGAGCAGCCTCCTTATGCAGATAACAAAGATTGTGGCATACAAAAGAGGGACTGTATGAGGGAAATGGCATTGCTTCTTAATTCCCAAACAGAAACCAGTCTTTTGATTACATGAAATAATGGATATTTATTTGCTGTCTTCTCCCCAAATAATAAACAAGACACTGAGCACTGCCTTATTCAGTGTCAGTCCCCTCACCAGCCTTCCACTTGGCCGTAACTTCCTCTTGCCAAGAATACTCTAACACCTGAAAAGGAAAGCATAGCAAAAGCACATCTGGCACTTCAATTGCCCCAAACCCTCAGATCCACCACTCTCACTCTGTTTGACAAAGGATGAATACACTGGACCAGTGAAAGATCCTGGAAAGAAGAGAAATGCCTCAGAGCTTCTGGCACAGGTAATTTTGCCACCTTTGCTGTTTCTTCTGCTTTTTCATTTCATTGAGAGCAAGCACCAAACCCCAGAACTACTCCTTGCCCATCTTCACAAAACATTTAGCATCATCCCAAGGTCAGCTCAGGTATGGACTGGGAATGTGTACAGTACGGGTAGAGCCCTTTATGCCGGCCTTCTACATCCTGAGTCTAGAACAGCTCTCACTTGCTGTCCTCCCACACCACAGATGAAGAACTTCTCAAAAGCAAAAAGGAATACAAATTGTGGATACCCATTACAGCAAAAATAATGCAAACTCATAAGGCTTTAAATGGAAAGAAATACAGTAGTTTTTTTTACTCTGGTATTAGGATTCAATTGAGACCTAGCACACTTGAAAAGACACTGATTTTTTCTAGTTCAAAGCATCTCGTTTTTGTGGTTACTTTTTGCATGCAAACATTTTCTGGTTTTGTCCCAGGTCTCATTTTTACGTTGAAAAATTCTCCTGTGGGACTCTCTGTCAAGCCATAAGTTTGAGCAGCCAGGTTAAATAGCCACAGCAGTGCTTCCAAGTGCTCCCTTTTACTGCCCACTCTCCAAAGAGATCCATCTCAGCTGAACATCACTGGTAGTGGGAATACAGTCCTGGACTGTGGAATGAATACAGTCCTGGACTGTGAAAGCTCACCAGGAGGGCCTGAGGATCACCCCCGCCTCAAGGGTGTCTAGGCCTGGAAATAAACTCTTTCAGCTCCCTTTGCACTTTCCCTCCCTGCCACTTTTGTCTCTTTTCATTTCTTTTCCCAGCTGCTCATCTCAGTGCTGCATTTCAGTTTTCTGTTGGGTGCAGACATCTGGTGGTTGAGCTGGTGATGGCAGCTGAACAAGGGAAGCCAAAAAAGGGAGGGGTGCATGGTCTTTTTTTTTTCTTACACTTTGGCCTAGTGATAGGAAAAACAAGTTCTGATATGCAGCAGGGATTTATTTTCAGTTTTGTTCCCCTTCTACCTTGCCACTCATTTTCTCCCCTCATCAAGCCTCAGGACCTGCTGCACCTGGGTGTTTAGAAGAAAGGGCAGACTGTGCCCAATAGATTGCAAGTCACTTCTGCAATGCAAGTGTGCTCAGAGCTGGAAAGGAGGCTCTTCCAGCAGCACAAGTGACACCCCCAAGCAATATCTGGTACACAGATGCTCCACAGTGCAAAGAATGGCTTCAGCCAGTCCTGCCAGCAGCAGATAACTGCACCTCACTCCTCCCTGAGACAGCCAGGAGCAGTTGGCAGCAGGAGCATTTCCAGACAATGTGTGTGGCCCTTCCTGGACCACCTCCATCTGCCTGCAGCCTCCTGTCTTTCTTCTTCTTGGATGCATTTGTGTATGCTTTGGCTGTGCAGCCCAAAAGGGGGAAAGAGTTACACATCACTTGGTTTTACCATGTGCTGAAGAACTTCTTATGCAAGACACAGATCCTTCAGTGTGTGACACATCTGGAAGGGTATTCAAGCTCTCCCACTGAGATACTGTGCAGGTGGGACACGTATGGAGAGTATTCTGTAAATTGAAAGAAATATGTAGGCTCAAGGACTACCCCATACTGCATCTGCTAAAGGTGGGATCAACCCTAATTTTACCTTTCCCAAGAAGCGCAGCAAAGAGTGAGATCCCTTCACCTGAGAGGAGATGAACAAACTGCTGGAGGTGCCTGGTTCTTTCCAGTGTCTTAAACTACATGTGCAACACCCTGGCTTGTAAGGGTGACATCAGGTGAGTCTCAGTACACAAAGCTCTTTTGCCCAAAGAGCCCAAGGCAAATGTAACTTGACACAAAAGACTGATGTCAAGAATGAGCAGATACTCCCTGCCTCTGGCTCTGGTCTGTCTCTATCTCTGTTCAGTGTTTCTTCAAAACTTAATGTGTTTCCAAGACAAGTCATTTCCTCAACTTCAGACAATTATTTTCATGCCATTTTGTTTTCAGATGTTTGTAGCTGGGAAGGCAGGAGCCAGCCTGTTGCCATGAGCTTGTTAACATCATATAATTTGTTCTACAATCAAGCAAATTCCAAATTGTAAACTAGATGACTCGTCTGCTTACAGGAGGTTGTGGAAGCAATGCAATATCACACTGATACATGAATGTGAAAGCAGCAAGAATGTGATTTAAATTAACGTGGTGAGAGATAGCACTTAGAACTGATGTTTTTGCATTTGACCAATTACAAGGCTGGGAGAAAGGGGAGACAGGGAGAATAAACTTATCCAAAACCATTTTAATATGCTCATTGGGTTCATTCTCCACGTACTTGAACACTTGTTTCTGAAAATTAAATACGTGGGTAATGGCAGGCTTGTTGCTTTTTTCTTTATAAAAACCTAGAGCTCTTTTTGGGGCTTGCACCTCTCCTGCAGTTACAGGAAAAAAAGGAATTACAAGAGAAAATTTATGTTGAATCATATACCACATATGGCCAATCCCAAGAGAAACATTTCAATGAGTGCAATTTTGACCCAGTAAAATTACCGGGGGAAAACTCTGATCATACTCTTGATGCTTTTTTTTTCATTTCGCATTTTACTTTGTCCCCATCTCAAAATATCTGAACACTTTTCAGTAGGGCATTAAGCAAGATAACATCTGTGCTGAATCTCATTTCCTTTACTCCAAAGAAGCCAGCTTTCCAGGTGGTGCAAAACAGGATGCAGTGCCCTACCTGGATTGCTGCTTGCTTTTAGCATTATTCCAATTAAAAGGTACCTATTCAAAGGAAAAAGACTCAGAGAAATGAGGTTCTGTAGGAAATACGCCCCAGTAAAATTCATTATGATGTTTAATTCTCATTGGCTTCACACCCCATGTCGGCAGAAGTTGAAGAGTATGCAGAAAAAGCAGTTGCTGGCTGCTGGCTACGGTCATAATCTAAACACATTTCTTCTTGGGAAACTTCACTCTCATTTCCTCATCCCATCCCGCTGGTATCTCCGGATTTGTTCCATTTATATCGCAAGAGGGCACCCTGAGTCAGACTAAAGTTTCCCCCATCCACATCTTGAAAGGCAAAAGCTGAAACCAGGAAAGTCCCTGGACTGAAATGGGCTTTTGGGGAGAGGGGCACTGCAGGAAGAGCCACCAGGGAACAGCCAGTTGCACCTGCAGTGTCAGTGTCCTCTCCTTGGGGGGGGGAGGGATAAACACTCGCTCTCCTCCACTAGAAAGAGGACCCCTGCAATTTTAAAAACTGAATTCAAAAGCAGCAGACTACAAACACGGGCTTTAAACAAAATAACCACGTAACATTTGACTGAAAATACTCTCTCAGTCGTGCTGGAGATAACTGAAGTGCCTTCTTCCCTTCTTTTTACTGAAAACCAGCTAAATACTGATACACCAACTGATACTCTTCACAAGACATTGTGTAACTATGACTTCCCAAGGCAGTTAATAGAAAGGAAAGAGTTTTCTTCTCTGAAGAGAAAAGCAGCATTTAAATAATCCAATCAAGTATGCTATTATATGAAATGAAATTTGTATAGACAAATATATGGACTTAAATAAATTCCCACTTCACTTCTAAAGGTGGTGACTGACTTTCTTAAGTATAACAAGAACCTAACAGCACATCAACAGAGGTTGCACTGTGTCCTAAAAATCTGCATTATGAAAACAACCACCTGGGATGAATCTGAATTTGATTTTGTACGAGGAAATGAAAATTCTGTATCTGTTAAAGAAAGAACACTGTGATGCACTGTTCTCATACACTTACCTGTTTCTTGAAACTTAATCTAATAATGACATACCCTGTGAATATTGCTCCAGAATATATTTTCATTAATCTTTAGTGAAAAACAGCTCAACATGTATTGCATTTTTATGTTTTCACTAAACCTGTTGAAACATTCACAGATCAGGTCTCCTTAATGCTCAGCCCTCCAAATTCAGGTTGGATCTTCAAATGAGACCTGTTTTCTGTGAGGTTGCTTGAGTATGTAAAGCTGTAAGTACTTTTTTTATGGGGGGCAAACAGCCTCTGAATACTAATTCTGCTGGTTATCAAACTGAGTCACACAGGGATCAAGGAGCATCACCTGCTGCTTCCTCTAGGCCTGATCCTGAACTGCCAAACAGAAAGAAGTACCAAAAGAGTCATTTGTTTGCTCAAACAGAAATTAAGGAGAAACATCAGAGTAGATTGTTACCTTAGCAACAGCAGTAGGAAGAAACATGTTGTATGCCGCCCAATACTTCTTTTACCTCATGTTTCACATGCAGTTTTTCTACACTTTTCTTACTAATTGCTCGAATTTTACATAAACTTCTGCTGTCATACTACTAGGTTACTCTTGTTGACATTGGATGTTATCTTCTCTTAAGCCTGGTAGCAGATACAGCACACCTCTGACTCCCTTTACAGGAGAGTCACCATGGTTTTTCTGAGTGGAGCTTTTCAGGCAGCAAACCTGAAATTCAACATATGCATGTCAAATAAACTACTGTAACTTTTATTGCTTGCACTTCTTCCTGTCCAATACTGCTGGCCACAGTTACGTGATATGCCTCAGGAAAGGGGTGCCAACTCATTTCTTACCAGATTCTCTTTTCTATTACTCCATAGATCCTCTTCTAACTTTTTTTTTTTAATGGAAAAGCAGAATTCAACTCTCTGAATAGTCTGGAGAAGAAAAGGACAAGGGAAAGTCTAACTCCTCCTGAAATAGCTTTCTCCCAGCCCTATTTCTGAATTCCTACATTCACCTTTCTCCCAAGAAAAACTCATTTAAAAAGCAGTGAGGCATTCCACATTTAAGTGCTACTGAGTTGTCAGACAATAAGGACTGGTTAATGCCAGGAAAGCTATTTAATCTTTTGACCACTAGGCCAGACTTAGGGGCCTGCAGAGGATCCTGCTGTAATACCACCAGATATTTCGCTTGGTTTATTGTTCCCTGGAATACACTGGCTCCAGATGCTGCTTTCCCCTGCAGCTGGAAGTCCACCTAAAAACTATTTCCCCTTCCAACCTCTGGACTTCACAATGCAGGGGAGAAAAGCACGAAAAAAAGGAGATAATCCGGCTCCACAGAGTCCTTGGCACTCAAACTTCTTTGGCTATAAATATAACTGAAGAGAAACAGCTGCTTTATTCACATTATCTTTTGCATTTTTCTTCCTGAAAAGTAATCTCCATGAAAGGAGGACACCGTATTTACTTGGCTTATAGTGGGACATCCTTTTGAGTCACACTGTAGCTAAAACTTTCTAATAAAGGAGAAGGAAAAAACCATATTCCACAAGAGCTTTATGCAGCACACTGTAATGACGATGAAGTGTCAGTGGGCATCAAATGATGCCCTTGTTGGCACGAAACTCTCACTTCTAAGTTTACTGAACTTGATCAGTTCTTTGAGTGTGAAGTGTCAGTTTAGCACATGCCTTCCCTTTATGCAGGAAAAATCTGCTACCAAGATTAGACAGAGGAGCTGAGAGAAAAAGCAGACACTGGTGCACTACAAAAGGATTACTCTTATTATTGTCCTTCCAGCAAAAATACTGCAGGAAGCCCGCAAAGGAGCATACTACACACAACTAGTAAGGAAAGCCTCCCAAAATGACAGGGACTATTCCCTAGAATAATGGAAGTCTTGGGAAACGAATGATGTTTTGCTCACTTGCCTATTTGCCTGAGTGCTAGATCAAGTACCAGTTTCAGCTCCGTCAAGAACAGTCTGCCTGAGAGGGCTGACAAAAAACCAACACAAATGCAAAATACCCATGTGGATGTAAAGGTTCTTACTTGTTCTTTTAGACATGACAGTTGTAAATAGGCTCTTGCACATTTTTGCATTCATCTGACTGTTCATGATGATGGTATGGAGATTTTTCCAAATAGGAGGACAGGGAAATAGCTGGATGGTAAGGACAGGAATTGATCTTGTGGGCTTAGCCAGACATCTATAGACTCTTTTGAACAAGCTGGTTCACATGTGCCTGTAAGAGGCAGAGTTTTTGTCTCCATACCATGAGAAGAAAGTGCACCACAAAGAAATACATAATGTTTGAGCCATTTGTACAGGAGACATCAGTGTTGCCTCTGCCTCCACGAAGCACTGAGCATCTGTCAGCACTGAGCTGGGATTTTCAGCCCTGCCTGAACACTCAGCTTGTAGAGTTAATGAGTTCTTGTAACTCCTCATTTCTGAGAGTCTGTGATGTTTCCTTTGGGAGCTGCTCGAGCGTGGAAGAACCAGTCCTTTTCTCTCCCATTTGCTATGGACAGGTGTGAATGGCTGTTTCCAAGCCACTGGTTCAACAGCCTGACAGGAGCTCGGGGTGATCAAAATTAAAGCCCAGCACGGTGGCTGCACCAAGTGATGGAGCAGAGGGCACAGAGCATGGTAAGGCTCTAACATCAAACACTGAGTTAAATAATGGCTGAAGGAGCAGCTCTGGCTTGCCAGAGGTTAGGGATTTGCATTCCCCTTTCAAGCACCAGGCATAAGCCTCAACAACAGGGGAAGGATGTAGAGGGGAGGATGGGAAAGACCTCACCTGATGAAAGCTGGGAGGCAAGTCTGTGCACAGCAGAAGCAGTTTTCTCCTTTCCAAGAGCTGGCCTCTTCTTTCTCCTTCACCCCAACGCAGGGAATGGGAAAGGAGGAGAGGAAACCTCTGTCAGGGCTTGAGGCCCTGGTGCTGGTCCTTGTGGAACATGTAACTCAGTGACTTCCAGCACCTTGTACCAGCAAACAGGCTGCAGTTAAGGACAGTACCCCTACTAATGAAGGCTGCTTCAGCGTGTTACTACAGAATTCAAAATTAAAATATTCGCCTGAAAAGGCATGGACAGAACATAAAAACCACCTTAACTGAAAACTCAAGAGATGCAGTGCAACAAATAAATATATTTATTCTTACATTTTTCTTTTCTTTTTTTCTTTTAATAACAGTAGCAGAATAATTGCAACTAGTTTTATTTTGGGTTTCTTTTTGCCAAGTATGTACTTTGCTTATTGATATTTGCATCCAGGGTGATCTACAGCTACAGCTTTGTTTTGTACTTTTTAAAATTAGGTTCCTCCCAGGATAGATAGAGTGACTAAGTATTCAGAGCTACTAAAAACTTATTAGGTGTGTAACACAGTGAACTACTTCACAGTCATAAACATAATCCCTAAAGCAAACACACAGGAAGAGTGTTTTGTTCATAGCTGGAGTTCAGAACAAGCCTCATTTTTTCTTTTTGGCATCTTGCTATTTCAGTCAAAGTGGATTGCGTTCTCCACTGTTACCTTTCAAAAAAAAACAGGTATAAAAATTACTCAGTAAAAACATACTCTCATATTTCAACATAGTTTGTACGCCAGTTTCTCAAAGACTATTCTAGAAAAGTCAGCTTGTTCAACCTAATATAAGAAGGTCAAGTACGGAAAATTAAAGAGTAACAAAACCGCACAGTAAAAATAAGAATGTCTGTAGCATGTAGTGGTTAGTTGTAAAGAAGTGAACAAAAGAAAAAGTCTCCCTAGAAGCTGTACAGCTACATAGCTACTATCTTTTTATAGCAGGTGTATTTTCTACCACAGTCTTGATTTTTATTACTTTGTATTTTTTAAATAACTTAGAATAATAATGAGTTTGCCTGCCAGCAGCCAACTCAAAAACACATTGGAAAAAGAAAAAAAACCCAGCCACCATTACAGTGGTAAGGAGAAATTCTCCTCAGCAGCCAATCTCTTGTGTCCAGTCCTTTCCCTTCTTAGCAATCCCAAACTTCTGGGGTATATTCAGCTTATTAGGAATGGGAGCTCTTCAATGCAGACTTGGGTTTCACTGAAAGGAATGGTGAGTATTTCACCTCTGTAATTTCCTGTGAGTCTTTGTAGCAGCTCTGCAGTCCTCGTAGTAGCAAGCTGCAGCCAAAGGAAAGGAAAGAATATTCCATCCAGGTGTGAAATGATTCCTAAGCAGCATCTGAGATCTTCAGATGATTCTCAGTCAATACTTCAGCCTGAATCCCAGCTGAGTGGGCTGTGATTTTATCTCATCTGTCAGATGGGAGAAGCTGCCTGTTTGTTCTTGAATTAACTTCTTTCATCTTTGCTGCTGCAATATCACAACTGACTGCACATCTTTCATCGTTTTGAGTGCCACTCAGTGCACAGAAAAATAAACCAAGCCGTGCCCCCTGGCAATCCATGTAACACAGCAACAGCAGACATGGTGGGCTCTAGACTCTGCCCAGAAGCGCTGACCTGAAAGGCAGAGGGAAATGCAAATGGGTAAGAACAATCATTAGAATGATGTAAATCTTCTCAGACAGAGTGGCTACGATAAGGAAGCTGTGAAACTGAGATTTGTGTTACTACAGATTTTCATCTTGTCACCCTGTGTAATGTGGAGTGTCTGTGCCCTGATGCAACTCTCTTTCTGTCTTCTCCTCAAAATGAGTGGAATCAATCAGAGGGAACTGTTACATCCCCCTGCCTTAATGGTTCATGCATCCTTCCACAATTAGTAAAGAGCTGATGAGGCTGCATTCCAATAGCAGTAGAAGAAAAGCCAAAAATACTTTTCCCCAGCCTGAACTCTAAGTTGTCAACTGGTTTCATTAATGCATTTGCCCCAGAGTGATCTTTATGCAAAAGTCAGCCCAGCCTGAAAGGCTGGTGCAGAAAGGGATGCAGTAGCTGTGAAAACATCTGTGAGGAATCCAGAGGGCTCTGCATAGTACTTGTGAGGAAGTGGGGATTTATTGGAGTTTAGAAAGTATTTTCTTCCTTTACTGAGTAACACAAGAAATTAAAATACAAAATTACTTATTCTAATTCCCATTTCCTAAGGGCAAGAAGGACCAAGAGGGTTTAAGATAAAGACTGATTGTTCTATTTTTTCCAAGAGTCCCAGATTGGAGGGGGGATTTACAACCATGCTGTGCCCCATCTGTTGAAACATGTAACATGCCATTTGGTTTTAACTGCTTGATGCTTGCTCTGTATCCCATTCTATTTATTTATTGATCCGGGTAACCCCTGACACAAACCTTAGTGTCTTCCATCTGTCCTTTTCAATGTGGTTCTCGGGACTTTCGCTTTCATAGGAAGCCAAGTAAAGTGCTGCAACCAGAAGCAAATACATTATGTTAGGCCTACTGGCATTTTAAAATTTGCTCTCCCCGCAAAGCAGACTGAGTTAAATGAAGCAGGCATGCATTATCCATCCCTCAGATTAGGGCTTCAGAATCCCATTAGGAAGTATAGCATTGCTTATAATTGCACCCAGACAATGCTAACAAACTGTGCATGAGAACAAAGACTGCCCTGAGGGGGGAAAAACCAACCAGTGGAAACTCAAAAGCACAAGGAGAAGAAAGCACTCAAGAGAAAATAAAATGAGCCCAGGGACACGGTGCTTTGTTAGTAGCCAGTGAAGCCCCTGTTTTCTTCCTTTAAGCAGCACCCTTTAGTGCAAAGTATCCTGAAAGTCCACATAAATACATTTCATATGACATTTAGAGGCACCACAGCAATTTAGTTCATTCTATTTCAGAATCAATGTTGATTCTCACAGACTATATGCACATAAAAGAAAAATCTTATCTTCTCTGTCGTTTGTAAGGGAGGAGGATTTTTTCTTGCCAGACAGAGATGTCTCAGGACAGTCTTTTCTCACTGTGAGGAAGCCACAATCTAACAAGGAAAGAGATTAAGCAGCACCCAGTGACACCATCCCTGCAGAAGCCCAGAGCTCCTTACCATCATCGCTGAAGACTGGGACAGTGAGCAAGTACTGCAGAATCTTCCAATCCCTTTCAAAAGGACACTCCACTTGCTTCCATGTCATAAATTCACTGACTTGTTTTGCCAATTCCCAAAATTTCTGTCAGAAGATGAAACAGAAGAAGAGGTGCTATATATTGAACACCACTGCTTACCCTGAATAGTTTTTTAAAAAGAGGGAGAGATCTCAGTTTGGAGACCAAGGCTTCAATTGCCCTTGGCTTTTAGGATAGAATTGAACACGATGTGACTCAACAACTCAGTTTCTAACTTTTGTGTTCCTGTTTCAAACTGTGGTAACTTCCCACTCCTTCACCTTGTTAAAACTGCTGTTATTTGGGAATACAAATATAGTAGATCATGAAGTGCACTTAGTTTTTCTTTCAAGGAGCTGGTAACACTCCTTATGCCCAAATTCTAATTTTGATGATGCTCATGCTTCTTGTTTTGCAGTGACATACATTATGATTTTCACATCAGATGCTTAATACTGACATTTCAAAATCCAGATGTTTCCTGTCAGTCAGCAAATCTGAAATGCTCTATTTTCTTGCTGGAAATTCATGCCAAAAATAAACACTCCCCATCTAGTGTGCTGATGTCATTAATTGATAAACTCTTTCAATAAAAGTTTAACATGCCTCAAGTGCACATGGATTCCTTGAGCAAAAGGACATTCCAGGTCATTGCACAGCCTAGTTTTAGAACCTTTAGGCTAATTCAGGCCTATGACTACAACTGAAATGTACTGCACTTTGGTGTGAATGACCCAGGCTTCTTGAAAACTGAAAGCACCAGGAAACAAATCAGATAACAAGCATGAAATCAGAGGCAGAAGAACTACTGGAAGACAAGAGTCAAAACTCCCTCACTGCTGCTCTATCGCATTTTTCTTCAGAGACAATCTGAGACTTACATGCATGAAAATGCTGCCTATATGTCTTGACAAAGGAGAAACCTTTTATGTGAGGCAATAAAAGATAAGCCCTAAAATACTAATTTGAATGATTTTGTCATTAACTATAACAAACCTGTGAATTGAAATGTTGAGATGAATTTGAGCACCGGGAAGAAGTTCTGACTTTTTTTTCCCCACTAAAAAAATAGTGAATATTGAAAGTTTCTATAAACACTTCACCTTTGATAAAACTGCTTTTTCCTGACTACCTCCCAGCTCCTCTGAGAAGTAACAGATATACTCAAATTCCAGGCTACGTTTGCTCTTCCAGATTTCAGTGGAAGTCGGATCGTGATCTGCTTCAGTTTTCTGCTAAAGGGGCTGATCCTGTATTAAAACCCCACTCGGTGCTCTACTTACCTCAAAATTGACGTGACCATTTGGAAGGCGATTGGCACAACCCTCATTGAGGAAGTAAATATCTTTGATCAACAGGCTGAAGAAAGGAATCACGATCTAGGGAAAGAAGAGCTTTATTATCAGTCTGGTCCTGAATCAAGACACAATGGTCTACACAGAAAAATGAAAGGAAGTCAGGTGATACAAAAGTTAAACAAAATACCGGAGGATTAAGGTCTCTACATCTCTCTTTCACTACACAAAAACTGTGCATTCACTACATTTTAAAATATAGGTCTCTCCACAAAGTCCTTCATTTCTTTCTATGTCATGTCCCTCGTTTTCATTTTTTTCTTCTTCCTTGCTGATTCCAGGAGATAAATGCTCAGAGGAACCTATTTCATACATGTAATTCCTGCAGGGTATCTCGTAGTGTAGCTTTCTCTCTTGACAGGACTTGCTCAGTAAACGAAGGCAGATGCACATTGAAGCAGAGCAGGGAATATTGGGGTAGCACCACAAATGGTTTTCAAACTACAGTTCCCTGAGCTCATGCAAGTCATGGAAACTTGGTACTGACTGGCTTGCAATGAAGCATTTCCTGCCAACTGAACAATGTATTTTCTTTGGAGAATGCTGGAACATTCTTACTTTCTTAAAGTGGTTCTATTTTACTTTTCATCCTATGGAAGTTTTCACAGCTACACATCCTTGTTGCAACCGGGGATGAAACAAATACCACTTATTATTTTCATGGAACACTTCACCGCACCGTATTTCAAGATCTGTAAGTCCTTCCTTTGGAGTCTTAAAACTGACTTTTCTCTGAAAAGAAGTAAGCCTCTTACATTTAAATTTCTGGTACTTTGAATGATATGTGAACAGATCCTTAGGAGTCAGAAAAACATTCCACGTGTAACAACAGTAGAGACCAGCAGACTGCATGTGGATTTGCTTCACCTGCCTGGAGTTTATTCCGTGAACTCCAAGATCATGTTTATTAAACACAACATGAAGTCCTAATATCATAAGGAGTTGATGAGCAACTGTTTCTAAGTGGAGAGCAGCTAGGAAGCTATTTGATTTCTTTCCAAAAGAACTACCACTGAGATTCTGCATCTAAAAACTATACACAGGAAGGCAATTCCACAGCTCTGTCTAGATTTGAGGTTTAGAATACCTTTTATGAGTAAGTTTTAAAGTTTTTCAACCTTAAGCCATGAATTACTGCAAGTTTAGCACAAACAGAGCTATAAGAACAAATTAATAGCGACCTCATGTCAGTCCTTAGCCTTTCCATTTGTGTTATGGGTTTATGAGATACAGGTCTCTGTCAGAAAAAAAAAAAAGAGCTGAGGCATAAACAATAAAAAAAAAAGCTAAGGCTTATTTTATTTAATAATCAAAGCGACCATTTAATGTTTGGACTTCCAGTCAGCACCAAACTTATCTGGCAGCTTTTTACAAGCCCACCAGGGGTAGAGATGCTGAGAATCAGAATTCCAGGATCAAGGTTTACCACGCAACTTAACAAGCACATTTCCCTTTTTCCCACTGCCAAGTCATTTGCACACACACCTTCTCTCTGTTGCTGTGAGCTGTCAGGGACCTCTGAGTGGCTCCACGCAGAGCAGTTCGGTAATTATAGAAATTGCTAGAAGGGTCCATCTGATGCTACAAGGCATGAAAAAATGCAAATAATGAGATACACACAATCCTTTTTCAACTGAGCAACTCTTACATAGGAAAAGATCTTCTGAACAGCCCCACAAATACAGCTTTGCAGAAGACTGCGGTACCTCTCTATCTGTTCATTCAATCAGAAGAGAACCTTATTTTAAAAAATGTCCACTCAGCACAATAAGGGATCCAATACAGAGTCTCTTGGATAAATCACAAACCCATACAGTGCTGCACCTGCATAATCTTTGACCAAAGTCTCTACCACCTGAAGGTAACTGTCAATCAATTTTTTTTTGGTTATTTTTAGGAGGTGGCTTTGGGAATTAAAAAAACCAACCAAACAAACTTCAATTTTCTTCTTCCAAATCAAAAGAGCAGCAGTCAGCTGAACAATTCTTACTACATCTCCTAGAATATCCATTAAGAGCACAAATATACTAAATTAAATGTTGTAACGAAACCAAACCCGCATTTTAGAGCGGTTAAAAGTAAAATGGTATTAACAGCCCCCTGTCCAAATATAAGCCAAACTTACCTCAAGAATATCAAATTTGGCTGTCTTCACTCTTGCCCAGGTTTTCTTTAATCGAGACACAGGACTCATGTTCATGCCAGCTTGATACAAGACAAAGAGATTGTTGGAGTATTTAAAAGAAAAAAATCTTTCAGGTAGCTAGGACTAGTAAGTATTTCTAAAGCAAAGAATCTATTACCAATAACAAATATTTTCACCAGACCTACTCAAGAAATCAGAGTAATTGTTTTCTTTAAATTCCAAAACAACATTAGAAACAAAATTTACATCTCTTACAGAATGAAAGCCCGAAAAAAATGCTATGACATTATTTAATGTGGATTTGATAAAGCATGTATATACAGTAGAAAAGCTCAAATGAGCATTCTGAACACCATCTCTTACATACTTCATGGAAAACGACACATTAACTACGAAGTTTTCACATTTCAAATGAAAAAAAAAAATTCCCAATGTTTTCCTATCAGATTTAAAGAGGTGTGGAATTTTTAAAGCACTAGGATGTGACAGAAACAACGGAAGACAGACATTCTCCATATTACAGGGAAAGTTACTATTCCAATTTAGCACTGAAGTTGGTTTAATAAATAACTGGGCGTTTAGGTCTCTGAAGAGTTGCAATGAAAACTTTGGTTTATACCAAATTTATACTACACACATAGCACTACAACAGTGTTGAGCAACTTCATGCTGCTGACCAAGCTAAGCAGTAGACTTTTGTGTGAAGCATTCTGCTTCCTCGATCCAGATTCAAACAGGGATCAAATAATACCTCAGTGCACATACTTACAAATAATAGCCATTAAGGAATTGAAGTTGCCAATGTTAAAACATTCCCGTGCCACATCGATGAAATATTCTATCACTCTTGCTCTGTGCTTCTTCTTCACAGGCTGCAAGAGATGCATTTGTAGGGTTATGCTCAGCAGGAGACAGCACTCAGACACATCCCCAGAAGAAATAACACCCCTGTTAAAAGTCTTTTCCATGTGTACCACAGCTTCACACTGTCCTTTACGTGTAGAGGAAGCCACACTACTGTGTTCAAAAGCATTCAGGAGAGCAAAGATAAACCAGATCCCGGGCAGGCAGAGAGCAAGGACAACAGGCAAAGAGGCTCTGCCAAGAAGAAGGATATGAAGAACAGCAGAGCAGAGCAGAGGGTCAGCCAGAGGAGAGAATGTGCCTCAATTCACAAGGGGCTTTCAGAGGAGAGAACAGCAGGCCAGACACCCTCCTGTACCAAGAAGGGCTAACCCAGAATAAATCACCACTGTCACATGAACAAGGCTGAGGCACCAGTATAATGCTGAAAACACCGAACTTATTTCCTCTTCAGGTGGGCTCTGACTGCATCCAAATGTGAACAGTTACAGAACTGAGCGAACGAAAAGTCCGAAAGGCACCAAACCTGAAAAGGCTTCACAGTTTTAGGTAACTAAACAGAACGTTTCAGCACAAAAAGTCCTTGCTCACCATACAGATTTCTGTTGCAACCAAGTAACTGAGCCTGTTAAACCATTCCACATAGGCTTCAAGATTCCGAGTCTTCTTTCGATCTCCATAGCAGCTCTACAGACAGAAGAAAAATTGCAACTTTTAGCACAATTTTTGTCTTTTCCCTACGAGACCTTTTGGCTTTCTGCCTTGCCATTCCCAAACACTGCCAAATAACCAGGAATAACTCAAATTACCCAAAGTGACAAAAAGCTTAGGGGGAAACCAGCAGTGATAGTATTCAAGCATGTGTAACTTCCTTCTGAGCTGGTGGCCCAGCAAAGCACCTGAGCAGGCATGTGGAATCCACCACGTGCTCTAAGCCCTACTGGGATGCTTCAAGGACCTAGGACAGACTTATGCAAACAGTCAGGACTAAATATCTGCATAAAGCTCCCTTGAATATGAGCACTGTTTCAGTCCTTACTCCTGTCCCACTGATAGAGTAGATACAACACTAAGCTCTCTGCAAGTGCAGCAGGAAAACAGAGGCCAGGCACATTATGTTTGGCTGTTGATGACAAATTGATACTGCATCCCAACTTTGGGAGATCAGCTCTACCATTTTGATTGGATTCTCCCTTTCCTGAGCAGTGCTATTCTGTATCATCTTGGAATCATTCTCATACCACACCTCAGGGTTGCCTAAAAAGGGGTGGACAGGAGTTTCAGTGATCCCTGTCTGCAAAATCAGTTTCAGAGACCATCTGACTGAACAACGAACTGTAAACTTGCATCATTCTATTCTGTTTGTCATTTTAAGTTAATTCAACTTTTAATGGACTGACTTTGTCACAGTTTATTTACAGAGGTTAAGTTATCTTGAAAAACGTAAGAATTAAGTCATTTTGAAAACAGCACTCAAGGAGATGACAACTCCATCATGGCTGGTTAAAAACACTGCACATTTGCCCTCCATCTCACATAGATCTAGAGCTCTCTGCGCCCTTTTTGTTATGTCTGCTCTACCTGCAAATTGCCCCATGTGCCACTTGGCTGCAAAAGAGTTCAGTTTACTAAAAGGAAGAGCAGGTGTTGAAAATGAATAATGCAGAAGCCAAAGCGAAACTCGGCCTCTTCCAACTGTAGGCCACATACACAGCCTGGGGAAAACATTCACAGGATTAACTTCTCCCTTAGGCCAAAAACCCAGGAAATGTGTTCATTTAAGTCAATTTGTTGGCTGAGTTCTGGAGCTTCAGGAGTTGTCCTCCAGAAAGAAAAAAAACATTAACAAAATGTTTAATGGGAATACTAAAACTTGTTTTCTACTGGTCCTCATTTATTGCCGGACCTCACTTCCAGCTCATGGTGCACCTGATGGTAAACGCTGCATTTCAGAGCTGCTCCAGACCTGCTCCCATTACCTTGTCATTATTCAAAGGATCCTTTTGCACAAACGCCTGGATAAATTCTTCCGGTCCAATATAATTGAGTCTCTCCTAAATAAAGCAGAGAAGCAGCCAAGTCATATTCCCTGTTTACATGCACTTCAAAAAGAGGGGAAAGATGAAGTCATCCTTGGGAGCATAACAACTCACAAGCTCTATGTGTGTCAGCTGCTGAGCTAACACGTAGGGATCATTGCAGACTGTGATTATGTCCCTCTGGATGGACTGGGGCTTGGTCTTTAGGAGCGTGAGGCGATCTGTGGATGTGGTGGCATCAAGTTTTGCAAGCACTTCCTCGTACTGGGTAACCGCGGCCAGCTTCCGAATCAGGCTCTGGAGGAGCTGCTGCGCGTTCTTCCGGTACACCTGTTTTAACATCACACAATCAGAAAACACTTCCAAAATGTGACAAGACAGCATTAAAGCCTCCATGACACCGCAACAGATGGATGCTGATACCTGTATTTGCTGTCAACTTAAGAGAAGCTCTATTATGTGAATTTGTTATATTAGTATTTCATCAGACCAAAAGGAACCCAGCTGAGGGTTTAAACAGTGATTATCTCATAGGTTCAATATTAACTCAGCTGGCTCAAGGAACAGCAGAAAAGATGTGTTCAATCCACTTCCTGAAAAGTACCAACCACCACGGGAGGAAATACAAGAAATGAAAATACTCCATCTTCTCCTGCTTAAGACCACAGAAAAAAACCCAAGTATACGGCCATTCAATGATGAATAAAAGGCCTGCTTCTCTCTTCAGCAAATCAAGACCAATTTCACTGAAGTCAGAGTTAAAACTGGCAGTGAATCTGAGGAAAAGGAGAAGATAATAAAACCATCTCTCTCTTCTTTCACCTTTGCAGGCCTTTCCACGTAGTGATTTAAGTTAACAGGAGTGACAATTTTAAGTAGGAGCAGGACTCAGCTCTGAAGTAGATCTGTGTAACCAAGGTGGTTATGCTTCCAAATTCCACACATCATCCTAAAGCCACTAAAGCAAAACCTAAGTGGCTTTAAAAAGGATCATCCAAAATCTATTGTCTGCACACTATAGTATGATCAGTCCAAGGCAGAAATATTTCCTTTATTCTGATGAATTTGTCCTTTCCTCCAAAGCTTTTTCCAAATATGATGTTTTGAAGTAGCAATATGTTAGTGTGTTGAGAGGTTTCGGTTGGACTCTTACTGACAGCTCTTAAAAGAACTGGAGTACAATAATTCAGGAAGTGGAATAAGAAGCTGTAAGTAGAACTGTAGTGAACAGGAGTAGGAAACTGCTTCTTTTGTATCCTTTAAGGTAATGACTCACAAAAATCCAAGTGATCTGTAGAAAAGCAAGGTCAAGGAAGTTGCCATTTACTGTTCCAAGCAGTTCACAATAAAACAAGTCATTTACTGCAGCACTTGCTTTCACTTTGTCTTTCTAAAGGAAACCTTAAAGTCAAAAAACCCTCAAAGCTACAGCTAGAAAGGATTTATAGTTCTCTGCAGAGTAAGATTGCTCCCTTTGCACATTTTCTAGCAGCTTTGTGCATCTGTCTTTCCCTTCAACAGACGATTTCACTGTTTACACTGTCTGCATTGCCAGAAACTTCCCTGCAGACAACCCTTCCCTCTTCTCATTTCACTCTTCCATCCACCAACTCAACTTCCTCCAGGCTAAACAGTTCTTTTTTTGTGTGCCAGTGAGTATTTTTCAAGTGGGTGTGAGCCCTCGATCTTAACTACTTTGCCTTGAACTGAACTCCAGTTTCTTACCTTGCTAAGAAGGGTATCTAGAAACAAAACAACCTGGCAGCCTTGGAATGAGGGCACACCTCTTGCCTCTTCCCAGTCCAAAGCTCCCTGGAGCTATCCTGCAACCTTCAGCTTGCACATCAAATTGGTTCTGCTTTTTATTGGTATTTCATACTGCTTTTCACTCTCTTGTCCCATCTTCTTTTGTCCCTCCCCACTTTCACAACATCAAAATGTATTTCAGTTTCCAAATTCAGTTTGGGTTTGTTCTTTTCCACGCCTGTGTACAGCCTCTCAAGACCTTTCTAGGTCTTTGGCAGCACTCTCAGCTCCTCCCAGTCCAGCTTACCTCCACGCCTGTTAATGTGCCATTTGCTGCCTCATCCATATCATTACTCAAAAGCTTATATAAGGAACACCGGTCCCTGAGGAACACTGGAAGCACAATGGCATTTAGCAATTGCTATTTGTGCTTACAGTTCTTCCAAATGCCACTCCAGTGTCTTTTGCAACCGTAGTATTATGCCAGCTACACAGGATCTGCTTACTGAAACCTCGTTAATTGCCTTTCCACTAAGTAAATATAACCCTTGCCTTTTGGCTGAGTTTATTTCAGTACTTAAAAGACAAGCATCAGTTAAGCATCAAAATATTTCATAATACCCACGTGGAACTTTACTTCCATTTGAAAAGTGGGATTTAGAAAAAGGTCGGGTGATTTCCTTGTGTGCTCCATCCACAGGAAGGAATATGACAGACTTCCTCTAAGTCGATACTTTAACCTCAAGACAATTCTTTCTGGTCCAGTCCTCTGCTGGAAATTTCTCCCCAAACCTGCTATAACTTTTCCATTGACCTACAGGTCAAAGGCCCAATTCCAATACACCTTACTCAAGAAATGATCAACATTGATAGGGATTTCTCAGCTATTGTCCTAGCTAGCTTCTTCCAAGCAGCATCACTAAAATGGCAAACACTAACGTTCACCAAGTTGTGCCTGTCTGCACAATATGGGATTATGTTGTGGGCTTAGGGATAGAGAGAACCTTGCCCATGCTTTGGAAAAGATCTGCTTATGCTGTGTGGTTTCATCCTAGGCTTAGGTACAGACAGAAATTTTTGCCTACCAGCACGTTCATAGTAAGTTTTCTTAAGCACCCAGAGCCAAACCACGTTATTAACAGCAATGTTAAAGCAGTAGAAGGAATGTCTTTTTATCCAATAACTTTGTGTGCACACAACTTACCTCATCCCCACTGGCTATTCTTTGTGCCAACTCCTTCAAGTTCCTCATCATTCTTTCGTCTCGGAAATCATAAGGAAAAGTCTCTGTCCACTCAGTCAACAACTGTAGGATTTTTGGTGCAATTTTCTGTGTCCAGTTCTATTTGGAAACAGTAGTGAGGAATGTTACATGTAGCAGCAATGCAGGAAATATCTAACTCAAAGGAACTAGAATTCTGTTCTGTAGGATACTGTGGAGCATAAGGGTAAGAATGTCAGGTAAATTTTTGAGCTTAACTTAATTCAGCATTGGATTACAGGTCAGAGCCAATGGTCATGGAAGCCAATGAAGAGACTCTCATTTGCTTAGCTGACCTGGAAAGTAGGCTTCAGGTGGGTGGAAGTGACTCCTGTCATTATCAAGAGCATTTAAGTGCAAGGCATTGATTAGTGTTTCCATAACTTATGACTAACCATCAACAAAGAAAGTGCTAAATTTCATTGGTGCCAAGACTTACACATGCACTACACCTCATAGTGAGAAACCTTTGTACAGAGAGAGGGAGTGGTGGTGGGAGATGTGGTGGTGCCTTGGGCATAGTGACCACGAAACGATTTTTGATTCTCAGTGAAGTAGGGAGGGGGGGGTCAATAAAACCTCTGCTTTGGGCTTTCAAAGGGCAGATTTTGGCCTGTTCAGGACACTGGTTCAGAGATTGTCTTGGCAAAACAAACAACGCAGCAGAAGCAGCAGCCCTCATGGAAGACAGGTTGAGCAGTGTGGAAATTCCCCATGAATCTCAGCGAACAAAGGGTCAAATTCTAGTTGCTTGCATCGGGTTTTCAATCTGTTCAATCCTACCGAGGACCCTCTTGAATAGGAGCATTTTGGTTTGGGCAGGGATCTGAGAAGCCCCTGAGAGTGTGGGATCTTACCTTGTCCAGGCCAGGCTCACCGAGTCTCTGCTGCTCAATGCACAGGTGGCAGACTTTGGCCATGAGCTCGTACGGGTGCATGAAGAGACGGGAGCTGAGAAGGAAGGTGAAGATGTACGTCCTCTGCAAGCAAGAGGAAGACAGAGAAAGGCAAAAATTACCAGCATTTTTTATATTTTCTCAAAATGCCTTCCTGAAAAATCTGCTCCGGATACTTTGCTATCTGCGGAACAAAACTCTACACGTGGCTGTGCCAAAAGCAATTACTACAGAGGTAAGCATTTAATTTAACACTTATCATTGCTCCAGAACCAGTATTATAAGTTTGTGCTCGAGCCAAGTTATGCAAGATTAAACCAAAACAAGGCAGGGCAGAGGTGGTTTAGCTCTATCTATTGCACGTAGCCTTATTGCAAGCTCGTTACCTGAAATTACTCAGAATAAAATTTCAACTCATCTTCTCTTGCTCTACAGTAAAGCTTTATCTCCTGGTTGAAAGTGGAGGGAACTACATAGCTTAATTCTACAGAATCAAAATCAGTAACTCATTCTGAGGTAACAAGAATCAGATCCTTATTTTGCTTTGATTTTCCATATATCATGATTTGAACTCAGCGTGAGATGGATATTCAGACTATCCATTTCACTTTCCTCCTTGCCAGTAGTTAAGTATCTATGGCACCTACTCTAGAAAGACCCTACAATGTTCTGGCTCTAGAAACTTGGAATAAATCATCATGTTTGACCAACCAGCGTCTAAATTGCTACATATTTGAAGTTTACACTAAGCATTAATGCATAAGCACTAGCTTAAGCACAGTCCTGTGCTGCTGTTAACTCTGATCCAAGTTAAAAAAGATCCTGTCTTGGAAATGTGAACAGATCTATGAAATAACAGAGGCTGAATATAAGCAGAGTTATGTCTACAGCAGGAGCATGTCAACAAGCAGAGCTACACTTTCATCATCCACCAGTTATCCCCAACTGCCCTTTCCTGCCACCTTTTGTTATCGTTCTCTTTTATCTCCTTTTCTAAGAATTATAGAAAAAGTCTCAGTGCGTGGGTGTGCTTAGATAGGCCAAAAATTCTCAGATGACAAATGTCCTGTTCTCACATCCAGCCTCTGCTGATCCCAAATAGTGTGGTACTAGTCCAATGTTTTGGTTGCTAATTGCACGATACAGGTGGACCTCAGATGAGCACTGGGAAATATGCATTAAAAATTGCTTGGTTTTGCCATAAATACTTTCATTCTGTCACAATGGTGGTCATGCCTTTCTTTTCAGCTTGCCTGGCAGATTTTTGAGGGTCAATGGTACACACAATCCATCAAGCAGTAAGCCAGTCTAGGCTCATGCTTTATAAATTGAGTCACCAGGGTTGCTCACCTTACAACAGGAGTAATAAAACATTACACTTCCTAGGTTAGGTGAGTTATTGCATGCTGCACTCAGGTAAAGCACATGTTATCTTATCACTGCTGGGCAGCCACTGGAACCCTTTCCTTAGCCCTTGGATGTGACACATTCTGCTTTTGCTGCACACGGGAAAGTTCCCCTGCAGGAGATGCATCAGGCCTGGCCATACAGTTAGCTGGGTGTGTAACTTACATCAGGATAATAATCCACATTGGGTACTAAGTGCTGGATCAGAGCTTCCAGAGACCCCGACAGGAGATTGCTGTCGTGGTAACAGAGCCCTCCACAGCTGTCCTCTTTTGTCTGATACAGGTTCCTGTTGTAGCCGCTGCTGTCAAACATCGCTGCAAAGGGAGGTGTCTGTGGCATCTTTCCCTGAGGAGACACACAAAAGAGATAAGGGATAATTCACAGAAAGTACAGTGTAAGGGGTTTTCTATCTTCCAGAGATAGTACTGCACTAGGAAGAAAGCCCAGTGTCACATCATGGGTTACTTGCAGACTGTTTTCAAGCCTGTGCAGACTTCTCAGGCAAGGGCCAACCCAGCCTTTCATCACTGCCTGTCACAATCGCCAGGTGCTTCTTTTATATCTTGCTGTTTCTTTATTAAAGGACAGATAAGACGTCCAGGCTAAGAGTTAGAAGGAGGTACAAGAATCCTGACAGGCTTTGGGAACTCAGACTTTCTATAATGCTTTTGGGGATGTGGCATAATGTTCACCGACAACTTTGGGCAAATACTGACAGTAGCTCCCTAAGAGCAGCGCTCTGATGGGGAAGCGTGTTCAGGCTGTCCCCAGGCTGACACACCCCCAGGCAGTGCAGAAGGAGAGAGACTGAAGTGAAGCCCTGAAGAGGTTATGGGAGAAGACAGTCCCCTTTATGCAACACGACAGCCATGTAACTGCAATCCCACACCTCCCATTTCCCAACTCCACCCTGGTAAATTGGCGCTTGGTTTTCCCAATAACACCGTGACAGGTGTGACCCAGGCTAAAGCCTGATGCTTCACTGCATCAGCCTCCACCTACCCTCTGAGTGGCTCTACAGAAATTTTAGAAAAACTTGCCTGTGTACAGTTGCTTACCACTGTTATCCAAGTTCACCAATAATAGAAAAGATGAGACCAGACTCAAGAGTTTTGTTAAACCTTCTCCCCAAATATTGTGAAAATGTGAAAAATCCAGCCCTGTGTTTTCTAGCTTTAGGAAAAATAAAGCAATTACTCATCAATCAGCATCTCAGTGCCTGCGGAATCAAAATGTCTTTCCAAGGAAAAGATCAGTCAGTGCTGCAAGCTGCGCAGTCATTCAGAGCAGTGGGTGGGCAGCAAGGGGGCCATGACCACCCAAGAGCTCTTTTGGTAATGCAGGATCTGAAAAGGCCAAAAGATAAAATCTTTCTGATTGATTGAGTGTTGAGTTATAAACTCCTTCCTTCTCCCTCCTTCCCCGCTTTCTGGGAGTAGCAGTTCTTGTCAGTTTAAGGAACTTAGGTTTTTATAGCCTCGATGGCAAGCTATGTTTGTGCCCAGTTTTAACCACTAACGTGCTGGTTTTAACTCTACTGCAGCAGTTACTGGGCTGTGGGTGCTGATGGGCATTCGGGGAGAGACAGATAAACTGCAAAAGGGGATGGCACTTTGCTTCCAATCCTCCCCACAACTTCGAGGCAAGGGAGGTCACACTGAGAGGACAATATTCACAGGCTGCTGTGCTCATGTGTCGGCAGAGCATGTGCGTGTGCATAAGAAAAGCATTAATGCCTCTGAGCCATCATTGTAAGTGCAGATGCTGTTTCTTTTCTCTCCATTGTATCAAATCCTATTCGGGGAAAAGGCTCTTTAAAGCCACAGACCTCAGCAAACACCGGCCTGTGAAGGCACCCCGTTTTGAGAACAACTAGCGATGTGACAGCCTGGAGATAAATAGCGTGCTGCCATCTGTGTGCTCCCCAACCCACAATAAAGCACTTTTCAGAGCGAGCTCGGTGGAGATGAGAAGCTATTAAGCTATTAGCTAGATTCCTTAGCTTGGACCTGAAGCACCACACAGACTTGCTGCTGCTGCTGGCAGTGTGTCCAGACAATGGAGACATTCAAACCAGCACAAGCCTGAGTGGTTCAGCAAATAAACAGTAAGAGAAAGCCAAAAACAAAGGCAGAGAAGGACAGTGGAGAGAGCCTCCTAGACTACACCACCTGTGCTAATCCCACCTTGAGAGGCGCCAAAAGATACCTGCATCAGAATGGGAAAGACTGAAAAGTCTCCATGTCACATGAAAAGTGACATTAGACACTCCGTGCAGCTGTTCAACCAGCGATTCAATTCCATTCAGCCCAGTGAACTGGGAGAAGAATGAAGTAAATACACGTGCCACAGCATAAGAGTGTGAACTGCAGGACTGAATTTAACAGGTTCCTGTACCAGAGAGCTCAAATTACTGGGCAGGTGAGGTGCAACCCTACCACGGCCATGCTCTGCACCAATAAAGCATTCTGATGCATATAAAGACTCCTGGTCTTTCAGGTTCCTTGCAAGGCTAACCCAGTTTAAGGAACAAAACATTACTGAGGAGCTGTGACAGGAACCTTCCGCAGCATTTCCTAGGTTTTCATACTGTATATGTAAAGCCAGAGACTTGAACCAACTCCAAAATATTCTTCAGCCCACTGGCACTGAGAGATGTCCTGTTTGCACCAAAATTCAGAATTCTTTTCAGCTACTGTAGTGCAGTGCATTCAGTCAAAATGCAAGTGGTAGTGAACAGTGTGTAAACACTGCCATCCACCAAACATTTGTAGCACTGTGGCTCCAAGGTAATACTCCACAGGGAAGCGAGAAAGGCTGGACTGCATCTGCAAAACAACTTGACATCAATATTAGCACTTGCGAAAAACCAAAGAGAGTAGTTGTTTCAAGCCAGATCTCATATTAACCAAAACAGCCCAATTCAGGGTGACATCTGCAGGGGATCTGCAGGGGATTTAGCCAGATCTAGCCAGCAATTAGTTTTGATTCCATGCAACCCTCACCATAGAAATCAGACAGGCTGGAGACACAGAGTCACCTAGTGCCTCATCAACAGGAAGGAAAAAAATCATCAGGCCATCAATAGATGTACAGATTTGTAACCATAAAATAAAATTCTCAGAAGTCCGTTCCAAAGGGTACATATTGTCTCACTTGTATGATATGTATTTCTGGAAGCTGCTTGACAGAGAGGGCTCAGTCCTGCTTCAGTGAGACACCAAGTTGTGGTGATGTTCTGTATGGTCAGAACTGGATTTCACTTGGAAGTGAACAGGACACAGGACATGTTCTCCATGCGATGAAAAGGGGTGATATCAAAGTGTGACAGAGATAAATATAGCATAGCCAATGGGATGATTCATACAACACATGTGCTTTTCCAGCATGACTCCTTTATTATCTTGACCTTGACTCCTCTGCTGTATTTTATTTGGAGGCGGAGACACAAAGCAGCATGCTTAGTTCTAATTAGAAGCTTCTTTAGCTAAAGCTTCAGCCAAACCCTGCCTTCAGAATAACTTGAGTGGAACTAGAAATTTGGTTACAGAGCAGATAATGGTCCACAAACCCATGGCATATAGAGCAGAGGTATCTTGGGACCTAAAAATATTGTTTATAAAGCACAGCAGGGCAAGATCTGATGAGCAGGAATTGGAAAAAAAGACAAGAAATATTATTCCAGTGAAAAATATCCTGGGAATTAAAACCTAGAACTTTTTAACTGGGCTTTGGAAACATTTGGCTAGCAATCACATGGAAAGCCATTTATCTCTTCTCTATTGTTTTTTCCAAGAATGAAAAGAGCAGTGCTTTTTTTTTTTTAATTTGCCCTTTTTTTTTAATTAAAGATCCGACTTGAAGGAAAGAGCAATGACAAAATTTCCTGGCTTTACCAGTGATGCCCTCCTGTGACAGAGAGAACTCAATAACTCTGCGCTGTGGAAAGAAGAATACAACATTTTTTTCTGTATTTAGTATCATTATGGAGAACATGCGACTTTGGGCATTGAGGTCCATATTCTGGCTCTGAGTAACCTCTGACAAGAAAGAAGTCTCAACCTTCCCACTAACAGCACTGTAAATAGGAAGTCAGAGCCAAGACAATGTGCTCAAACTCCCACCATCTCCTGCAGGAGCCAAGTTTCAGTTTGGCAAAACTAAAGGAATAAGACGTAGCTTCCAGGCTGCCAAACGCTTGTCCAAACCTTTATGTTCAGCAACAGAAAAAAATAAACCTGTTTTCTACTATAAACAGTGGAAGGTTGCACTGGTTTGTTTTCATTTATATTAAAGAGCTCAGGTTCCACAGATCAGATTCATATAACAAAGCCAACGATATGGACAGCTCGTATCCTCTATAGAAGCTCCCACTGAGAAGTTCAGTAGTAGCCATAAAAGGTGCCTTTAAAGCCAGTGCCAAACATTTTCAGCTCCTCTGTTAGGTACAGTTTTCTCCCACACTATATCTCTCAGGCAGAGGAGTGGTATGAGTCCCAAGGCACACCGCCCCTTAAAAGATGCAGACTTCAGAAATACAATTACATCCCCTCAGAGCTGTTCCCTACACAATCAGAAACCCTTAACCACATTTAGCAGGTGATTACCATCCACCATTGTTATTAGGGATGCCATCATAAAACTGAGGCATGGCAAAACAAAAGACTGACTTCCTGCAAGGAGCCAAGTTCCAGAGAGGGAATGACTTCCTCATTATCCCTACTCTTTCTTTTGTTAGCAACATACCTACAGAAACCCTTCCTGCTGTCTTTGACATCTCTGGCCGGACTCGATTCTAACTGGCCCTTGGCTTTGTTAACCTCATCCCTAGCTTTCTGCACAATTCCCCCGTATCCCTCCTTGCCCTCCCTAGCCTGGCTTTCATGAAAAGCCTACAGCCTTCCATTCCAGTACTCCAGCCGCAGCAGCCACCCCACCACGTCTGTGCGATGCCAGAGGTATCACGCCCATGCAGGCATGTGCACGTCTCCAGTTCCTCCTGTCTGTTCCCCATGCTACGCGTGTTTGTGTAGAGGCACCTGAGCCAAGCCCTTGATAAAGCTGACTCGCTGGCTGGAGCAGCTGGGATCCTTTCGCACTGCTCGGGGCATCCACCCAGGCTGCCCAAAAAAACAACAGCGCACCAGGCACCGAGGCCACCCACCGCATCCCACACAGCTCTGCCGTGCGTGTGCTTTGCTCACAAAGCTTTTGGTTTTTTTTGCACTGAAAGGTAAAGGGAAATTCTGCAGAGGCCAAGCTACCGAGGAGATGAGGAACCTGAAAAACTCCCAGAGGGGTGTTTCATGTGCCTTACTTGCAGAAATTAGCATCACAGAACTATCCCAGCTCAAGCCTTCTTGCTTCCACTCTTTGTGAAGAATTTGCTATACAATTCTGAGTGTGACTTCAGCACCAACTCTGAGTTATAGCTCCTTCCTAGAATTACTTCTTACTTCTAATATTACTTATTACTTCTTATCTTACAGTTCTTATAATAACTGTATCTTTTAAGAGGCAAGAGTACACAACATTATTTCATACTCACACAGGAGATGAAAAGAGGAGTGATACCAGCTTTTTCCAGCCTGAAATCAAGAGGAAGATTAAGAACCTCTCATAAGGAATCCACCCCAGAGGAACACGAGGACCAAAATTATCCATGCTGGACAGTGGCATACCAGTAGAGATACATCTTGCACAGTTGCTGGTAGGGCAAGGAAAGACCTGAGGTAGACATAAGAAACCCGACTGAGCCTTAAAGTACGTTTTGGTTTTTGCTGAAACGGCAGAGGATGAGCAATTTTGTAAAGTTTTCCAAAAATCACCCAGGCAACAATAAGCTGCAAAGGAAAATGAAAAACCCTAGTAAGCGAAGAATAAACCAGGAACTGAATTTCAAGTAGAGGCATTTTCCCCCTGAATGTGCATATTTCTTGGGTCTATAAATAGACCCAGCTAATGATGTGGGAAGGTCAGATGCAGCACTGCTGACTGATCACTCACGTATGAGAACTTTGGCACAGTAATTAAGTGAATCCTGAATGACTCGAAATTAAAGTCCTTGGATACTGAACTGCAAAGGTGTGATGGGTATGAATACATTTGTGTGTTTACTTGGGAGCATTAGGAACATTGTGGGGGGTTTAAGAATGCCTTGAATTTCTCCAAATCCACAATCTTAGAAAAAGGGAAGGAAACAAACAAGTTCCTCTTTGTTGCTGACGTGCTGTAAATCCACGTCCCCTGTTTAAGCCCCACAACTCAGCTCCCCTTCTATCCTCTCCCATCCTCTTCAGCGGGGCAGGAAGAGAGAGCGAGTCTAATGATGCTGACGATGGCTGTGACAGCGCTGCTGCAGTGCCAGCCAAGCACATGCAGGCGGACTGCATCAGGGCAAGAACCCCAGATGCAGGAAAGCTACTCAGTCCAGGGCAAGGACAGGGCATGCGTTCCTCCCAAATGAAACACATGATACAATCTGTCTGTGTTGCTGGACACACAAAAGCAACAGCCTCGAAACACACGACACTAGAAGGATACCACACCTATAACATATTATTTCTTAAAGCACTTGTCTCTTCCCATGACCACAACGCTGCTGAGATTTCTATCTGTAGGTTAAAACCGAGGAGGCCACAATTATTTAAAAATATATGAAGTATGCTTCATCACTTTTTTAATCAATGCACTTGATTAATCTTTTTGTTAAGTCCATTTGTAAGTTTAATTTAATTTTATGGATAATTTCTTCATCTGGATGGTGTCCTTTCAGCATCTGAATGCACAATAAGGCTTTTCTCATCAAAGTGTGGGGTTTTTAACCTTGTACATCTTTTTGGTAATCCCAGTTTCAGAAGTGAAGTTGAAAACATGAATAAACAGGATAAGTATATATTATAAGTGACATGATGGATTAGCACAGCAGTAGTTAAATGTCAGAAGGCACAAGAGATTCTAGAAAAGTTCATTCCATCCCATGCTCCATAATGACTCCTGCAAAACTTGAGGGATTTACAGAACGAATGAAATGGAGAAAGAGGCACAAGAGTCTCAGGCCAGCCAAAGGATTCAATTAAATATCTTCCATCTTAAAAAACAGACAACACATACAGCTACTCTTTCCTACCAAAATTTCTGAGCAGGCAGCTGGACTGAAAGCAAGGAAGTGTTGATGGACAACCAATACTGGGATCATATTAAGAAACAACTCCTTCCCCTCATTGCAGAATCCATTTCTGTTACAAAAATTCATAAACGGACTGTCCTCCAAGCACTTTGTTTAAAATCAAACAAATGCATAGGCTGAGTATGATCTCCTCAGTCCTGTGTGTTAAATTTTGTCCCAAATCAAACACCACCAGGAAAGGCAGACAATCTACTGGCTGGCCAGTGCAAAGCATTAATAAATTGGCTGCAACAGCTGATGGCAAAATGGATAGCTTTGGCATAAGAGTACAAGTATATTAAATGCAAAGAAAACACAGGAATGCTACTAAAGCCTTACACTTCTTTACATTACTGAAGCAGGGTGGGGATTTTAGAAGCACAAAGCATTCCACTTACTGCACCCAGTGAAGCAAAGAACATTTGCTCCATTTGTACTTAAATATTACAGCCTTAAAAGACTAAAATCCCACCTCTCTACTCAGCCAGCTGCAGACTGGTTTGCCAGGGCTGCTGTCCACCAGCAAGATGCAGAGCTCCACAGCCTGGAGGAGTTCACCATCCCAGCTCCCACACTGCTGAGCGGCAGCCAGGATGCTGCTCCTCAATCAGCTGATGGATTGCTGTAGTTCCGAGCTCAGGAGTTTGAAGGCAAGTGAACAGCAGCGATGTTTTACTCCAAAACATCCCACTGTAAAACGAGTGATTCAGCAGCTGATTCACAGCGGCTGAGATGTCCAGGAATGGGGCGTGGGGTGGGGTGGACAGATGGGGCCTGTGATGCCACCCATGCTATGCTACCCCCACCATGAATCAGAACTCTGACATGAGTCCTGTAGCTCTGTATCTACAGTTCTGCACTCTGCATCGTTTCTGTAGCATGCTTTGTGCCTCCTGCGTACTTCGAACTGACGAAACTGAAATTTGATGTTTTCGACAGAGATGGGAGCAGTTTCCTCTACACTATCACCAGAAGAGTATCATTGTGGTATCAGACTTTCACTAACCTTGGGGAGCGTGATCCATTCTATGTGACAGGGATGTGAACCCTGGGATGTGACAGGGATGTAATCCTAACCCACCCCAGGTGATCAAAGCCGAAAGATCCACCTTCTCTATCTGCAAGGTCAGTAGCTACGTGTGGGTCTGGGCCATTTCAGAGTGACAACCAGCTTCATCAGGAGCTGTTCACACATCCATCCACAGTCAACAGAAAAAGCATTATTTCAGTGCTTAGACCTGGCAGCTGGTAGTTTGGATCTGCTTCTGACTCTGCTACAAGATCCTCACTTGGCTTTAGTCAAGTCACTCAGTTTCTCATGACTGCATTCCTCTGCTTGACAGTACAAAGAGGGATAAGTACGGGGTTATTTCCTTTCATTAAGCACTAAGATCTTTTTTCAAAAGGTGTACAGAAGGTGTATCATATAGTACTGCCAGGAGCATGGTACTAGCCTTAAGCATGAAGCTCTCTTGACATGGTTCCTTCTTCAACCTCATCAAAGCAAGACAACCTTCTGAATCCCCAAACTGTTGCTCTTTGCAGACATCCATGCTTGGCCTTTTGGTGCAACCTACAGTACACTTCAAAAGAAAACACCTTTCCCTTTTGCAATCATAACAGCCAGCCAAGTTGTAATTTACAAGAGCAAGCTGTAGTAGTTTTAAATAACAGTACTAAATTTCATTTAACTGTTTCTTCCTAAAACCTCATTGCCAAACGTCTCTTTGCCATATAGATGATGCAGAAAAAATGCTGGTTTTATGGCAAACAATTAATATAATCTTTTTTTTCCCCCAGTTGCTGAGTCCTTATGTTTCCATAAATAGTACAGAATTATTACTGACACTTCAACATAAAGCAGGTTGAAAGCAGTATATTTTCATTTTCTGCAACAGAAATACTTCAGTTAAAAAACCACCAACACAACAATAAAAAAACCACTTTCCAATGCCTAGATTGAAGATAAAAATGGATGGTTCCACTTCGGCAGTTAAGAAAGGAACTACAACTCCGTATCTGCATCAGTTATACTTGCCTCACACCCATTTATACCTAGGCTGGGTATCAGCCAGTGGCTTCTAGAACAGACCTGGGTCTGAGGTGCAGAGGACTTGTAAAACAGTCGTCTGCAGTCAGCTTGACTGATTCCTCGGGAAATCAAAGAGAAGCACACTGTAGCCAAAACGACTGAAAAGAGCTTTTTCCCCAGCCTGGGCAGGGCCACAGCAGAAATCTCCTCCCCTCACACGCTGCCTCTGCTGGTTTGTGTCAGCCTTCGAGAGCCAGCAGCAGTTCCCGTGCCCGACCGAGGGTGGACCCTTGGGCTTTGCAATCGATGGTCAAATGCTCCTTGCCCTGAAACAATTACACCTATTAAGTCACCACCCAGTAGGTATGGTATTGAGCAAATGTACACCACGCTGGGCCGTGAAAAGATCATTACAAACACGGCCTAATAGTGTCTGAATCCCTGCAGGATGTTTAAGGGAGGATCAACTCTAGTCCTGATGGACAAGTACTGTCAGTTCAGCATGCTACATTCATGCAGAAAGCACGTGGCCTTGTATCAATGAGAGCAATTATCTCAGAGAATACCCCACTCCCCAATCTGACTCAAGCTGATTTATCCTCTGTCTTACTCCTTATGAATCCAAATGTCTCACTGCGCTGGCTGACGCTGCCTCACAGCTCCCAGGCTTCTCTCTGCAGGTGTGTTACCTGGTATTTCTGGCCCTATTTCCAGATGTGACAAGAAGCAAGCAGAGTACCCGACCCCATGGGAGGGGCAGGTGACCTGGGGAACATTTTATTCTGGGAAGAAGATGCATTTTAATGAATCAAATCAAAATAGTCAGAATGTGTGGACCTGAGTCATGCAGTGCTATTCTGGAGCCGCCTACAGAGAATGAGCTGGATTGTTGTCATGATCCTGCACATATTCCACTTAAAAATACAGCCATACTAAATGCCACCCATTCAGGTTCCTCACTGTAGTTATTCAGTTTTTTAATACTACTTCTTACAGCAGCTGCACCAGAGGAGAAATTAGCTACAGCTTTCAGGGGGAGTCTTTGCCTCCTGTTTGTAAATTATGTATTGTCTTGCTGTGGCTGCATAATGCTCTCTGGAAGTTTTGTTTACAAGCTCATTTTCTATCAAAGTGTTTACTAGATGATGTGGTTCAGTCCCTCATACCCATGCCAAGCAAAGGGCACTTGTCAGTGCTTGCAGAGTACACCTGTGTGTTTACTAACATTTGGAAAAAATGCTTAAGTATGTGCATTCGCAAATTCTGCCTCCTCCTCTGAAATGCAGGCAACCTATCCCAACCAGCCCTAGTACATGTCATAACACCAGACCCTTTACAGTGATTTACAGCACAGACTGGCAATATGATCCACACATAGCTCCTTCCTGCCTTCACCCCAAGAAAAACTCACTTTTTAACCACCCGGTTACAAAAGTAAAGCCCCATGCTGTCAGCTTTTCCAGTCCATGTTCCTTCACTGATGCTGCTCCGGGGTTGAACTGTGCCTGTCACTTCTGACACAGTGTGACGGCAGCTCACCCTGCAGACCATGAACAGGTACGGTGACTCTGCAATCCCCCAGGACTGTTTAGATAACCCACACAACTGGAGCACAGGCAACAACACACCGTGCTGTGCCCCAAAACCTCAGCAGAAAGAAACCACGGAGAACGTAAACCAACAGGGATTCAGCGCACCATACAAAAAAAAAGCATTTTACTCAGTGTCTGGCACAGCTGCGAGCTTAACCCCTGCTAAATCAATAACTTCTTTCCTCTTTCACAAAGATTTAACAAATCCTACAGTGACCTGTTTCAGTCCTGCTGTTCAAAGGAGTGATACCTCCACTGCTTATCCAAAATCAGAGCTTGGTCTCACCTATTAGTTCTCTCCAGTACAGCTCATCAGTTAGCTACTTGTCTTGAGTATATTTAGCATTGATTTTCAGCTGATTATCAGCTTCTCTCCAAGGCATCTCACTTGGAAGCTGTAAGATAAGCCTGAGGAAGTCATACCTCAAAAAGCTATTCTCAGCTTTCAAAATAAAGAGACAGCCTAGAGACCCAGTCCTGCCTGCCCAAATCCCAGTTTCCCACAGATGGCACGTCATCTCAGCCCACCAAGGCGGTAATCTCACTGAAAGCAACCCCCTCAACATTCCTCGCTTAGACATAGCTGCCCGAGGTACAGAGCACCTCTTTGTTCCCGGCTCTTTTGATTTTTCAGGCCATTCTTGCCCTTTGAGAGGAGTCAGCCCTGCTGCGCTCTGTTCAGGGGAACTCCCCTGAAAGAGTTCCTCACCCCTCTGTGCTGTATTTAGCTTTACACACAGGCAGACTGGGAGGCACTGCTTGGTAGGGCTGCCTTAGTTTACAGTCTGGACTGAGCAGGACGAGCAACACACTGGTCTTGGGTCATTTAACACTGATTTTGAGTCATTTATCAGTCCTCACTCTCCTCGTACCCCTGAACTGCTGCCACCTCGCACAGCGCAGGAACTTGAAGTTTTGCCACAGTTACACTCAGCAGATGCCCAGCAAAAGACACACACACACACACACACACACATACACCCAGCCCGCCCACACACCCATTTTACTCAGCCCTACAAACACAATATGGTAAATCAGTGCTTTTTTTATCCTTCCCATCCAAGAAAACCAGCAAGCAGTTGAACCGACGGGCTTAAAGAAAAGCAGGGAAAGCTTCCCCAAGGATTATAGCCACGGAAAAAATCACATCGTGCAGTTTTAGGATTCTGTTCTATCTTACTACAGGGAAGGGGACAAGGAAAAGGACCCAATCACTGCACCGCCAAGTGCTTCTTCTGCTGGGTTGAAGTCTCTCTCCCCCAGTATGCTGATTCCCAAAACAGAACAGCTCTGTCTGTACAGAACTGGGTATCCAGGAAGGAGATGAAACACTAGGAGGAATGAGACCATCATGCCGAGGTTGGCAAGAAGAAGACGCAGATGGATAGATGGATAGACGGATGGACCGACAAGACGCACGGCAGACTCGCGGACTGTACCTGGAAGTGGCCGCAGGCGCTCCCGGCCCCAGACGCTGCTTTATGGCTCTCACGCACTCATCATCCACGGCACGGCACGGCACGGCACGGCACGGCACGGCACGGCACGGCACGGCACGGCTCCGCACGGCTCGGCTCGGCACGGCTCCGCACGGGACTGTGCCGGCGGCAGGCGGAGCGTCGGGAAGCGCCGCTCCCGCCCCGCCCCGCCCCGCCCCGCCCGCGCCGCAGCGCCGGTGCCGCGGCAGAGGCGGAGCGCGGGGAGCCCGCCCCGCCTGCGGAGCGCGGCCCCGGGAGCCACCGCCGGGCAGGTGTTGCCGGTGCTGCTGCCGGGCCCGGCCTCAGCTGGCGTGCCGCTGGCCCGGCACCGTTCCGCTGGCGGCGGTCGGAAGAGAATCCGTAGAGATGGGCAGGAACGGGGCACACTCGCACACAATGCCTTCTCTGAGTCTTCCAGGTGGTATTTCCAGTACAGGGGATTTCCGCAGCCCGGTGCTGTTTCTTCTCTCTTCCCAGTTCTCATCCAGTTCCCCCTGCAGCTCATGCACAATAGTCTTCAAAAAGGTCTTCCACAGATCCACTGCAACTCCTTACCCACTGCCCTTCGTTTTCTCTGTAACTCGGTTTGCTAGCTTGGATCTGGTGCCCCATTGCTCTTGGATGGAGTGACAAACACTCCGCCTCTATGTGCTCTCTCCAGAGCACTCTGAGCTTTCATCACTTCTTGCACAGCACTCTCAGTCAGCACTGTCCCAGACTGAAAAGCCCAGGTTTACCCAGTCACTCTATGAACAGGGTCCAAATCTCAGACAATCCTTGTTATCCTCCACCAACCTTTTTGCAGTACCTCTAAACCTTCTGACATGAGGGAAATGGAGCTGCATATGCACAGTTCAGGGTGCAATTGAACCTCAGATTTAGGGAGCAATACTCCAACTTTCCCTGCTCTTCACCCTTTCCTAACATTTACTAATCTATGCTCAATTTCCTTTTTTGACCCCTCAAATCCAATCAAGGTCTTCCTAAGGAGTGGCAGCAGCCAGGTCAGATCCTTTTCTTTACAAGAGAGGCTAACTACATGCATCAGATCTCTCACTAATTGAAGAAAAACTGCCCCTGGTAGTTAAAAGCTTGAAAGACAGGTGCCTCTAGCTACTATTTCTGCATTCAAGCATAGAAGGAGCTTGAATAAACCTAACATCCTGTGGTCAGGCTGATTTTTGAGGCAATCACACAATCCTGCCTACCTTCCTTCCCATTTCTTTAAATAGAGGATCTAGAAAGAAATACTTGTAAAAACGAATTTTAAAGTAATTGTGCTGGCAATGTAACTAACAGTAAAAGGAACCCCCACACAAAGGGCCTTTGTGCACACAGCTCTCTCTCTGGAATTAGGACTTAAACACGCACGTGGTCTCACTGTGGATTCTAGAAATTACTTGCAAGTCTTCAGGTTCTGGATTCACACAAAAGCCTGCTGTGTCCCTTCAGACAGTGTCACATATAATGTGAAATATAAGAAAATGACATTGCAATATTATTTCTGAAGGAAGACGACACAATGCCAAGTCAGGGGTTACAGCACTTGCACACATATCCTGGTACTTTTCCCATTTTGATGAATATGTCAGAGGATGGTGCTACGTATTTTCCTCAGACCCTGCTCTGTGATGGTTCTACCTCCAGTTCCTCTCTGGGACAGGTTCCTCAATGCAGTAAACTACCCGGCTTTCTTGATTCCTGTTTACCCCTACAATTCCCTTCATCAGACAACCCTTGTTACTGTACATACAAGAAATCTACTGGAAAAAAGATTTAGACTCCATCCACATAAAGGGGTTTCCCTTTCTTTTTTTTTTTTGCCCCTCTCAGAATCAAGGGCAAACATTGCTTTTCCCTCCGCTTGTCCCCTGTGTTCTCAGACAACATCTTTGGTTAAAGCAGAAATGTTTTACTGAAGTCAATGCAAGTACAGGCCCATTTGCCCTGGTTTGTTTTTGTGCAGGCTGACAAGAGCGAAGGCGGCCTGTGGGCTCCCTGGCAGGGAGGAATATCCCAGGGAAGTGACGAGTGATGCACTGAGCGACTCTGTGGCTGCTGCTCAGGCCTCCTTCGCAGCAGTGCAGGTGGTCATGAATCACTTGGCGAGAGTTGAGAGGAGATCAAAACTTGGAAGGAGGTAAAGAATTACAGTTGTGAGTCAACGTTTCAAGCGCAGAACGTGCCTGGTCTGCCTTGCTCAGATGTTTTGCTTGTTTATTCTTCCCATTTTGATACGGTAGTCCTCACAACGGCAACGCAGATTAAGGGAATTAAGCACAAACAAAGTCTAGAAAACTACATGGGGTATGATTAAACCAATTAAACCAATGCTTGCTACACAAGTTCTGTGCAGGCAATGTTCTCCTAAAATCCAGGGCTGGTTCTCATGGCTGGATCTGCTGGCATGAAACCCAGCACCCAGGCTGGGCTTTAACATGAGACCCTCCACTGTGGCAGAAATACAGGCTACGGGCTTGGACTGCAAACCAGGCCTCTGCTTTGCCTGGGTATTTGAGTTGTGGAAAATTTCATCCACAGCCCCATCTTACCTCCATTATTTCCATTAAAACATCAGCATGTGAGAACAGAATGTGTTACTTCAAAACAAAGTGGATTTTAGGAGAGAAGAGTATTTTTCTATGTAGTAGACATGGAAAATCCCATGGCAAACAAACTGCAATTCTTGCTAATTGTAACCAGGCTCCTGGGTTTTCAGACCCCCTCCAGAAAAGAGAAGTTTAACAGCAATGCCAATATCAACTGCTGAAGAAGTGAGAGCTTTGAAATTTCAATGCTTTCATGGAATGAAAATGCATTTTTTCAAGATATTTCGGTTTACTTTTTTGGTGACTAATAAGTGAGCTAATATACTTCAAATCAGCATATTCATACTATTCCATATCTCTCTAAGACACAAGAATTAGAAGTTATAAAGAATGGAGGGTAGGGGGAAAGCAAATTTAATGGTATCAGATAACTTGAGGAAATGAAGCTTTAGAAAACTCACCAAGCCTGGGCATAGTGAAAATAGAGTTGTTAACTCTATGCAGCTTGTGTTGTGGCCTAACTTCTGTTACGTGGTTGAAAATCTGTGTACTGATAAAACAACCTACGCCCTCCCCATCTCCAGGTTTATCCTGATCCCATGCAGCACAGCTTGTGCTACATGCCCCAGGCTAATACTCATCATTTCCAAGTGATAAATCAGAAACCATTTCCCTCAGTTTATCCAGCAATCGTTTGCTAGTCGTGCAAGCATGGTAAAACAGTTAAATGACGGTGAATTTTAAACATAAAGAGAGAACATTCTCTCTTGTTTCAGCAACTAACTGTCTGGACAGTTCTCCATCAGAGCAATGTGAAACAATTGGCTAAACTAGCTGCTTTCTGCCTCTTGTAACTCCAAAAGGTCACCAAAGAATAATAATTAAGAGAAAACAGCCAGTACCCATCTTTTTTTTTTCATTTTAGTGCTTGTTGCTGTGCAAATAAATCAGCCCTTACCCTGTGGTTTGTAGCAGTTCCCTGCATAAAGCAGAAAGACATCAGGTTTCATTTTAGCTCTATATTTATTCAGCTTGAACTTGAACTAGGATCATATTAAAAACAGATTACAAACCATTTAAGAGCTCTTAATGCTTGCCAAAACTAGCCTGTGGTTTTAAATGAGATGCAAGGCAAAGTAAATGAAAAGTAGTATTTAAGTCACTGTAGAGAAGTCATGTTACCTAAAATGTGCACAACATATTTGGCATTTCAAAAAGCACTCAGTAGAGCTCCATACACAAAGAGTACTCTTGTGCAGATGGATGGAAGGGAAGGATTTAGAACCTGAAGTCAGTTGTCTGAAGTTCAAGAGCCTGGCAATACATTTAAACCTGTGCACAGCACTCCTGCTGAAATCGCTGGGACACCTGCAGAATTTGCCACATCTGTTGAATTAATTGCAGAACCAGATACCAAAGCTCTTGACCACTCTGAATTTTCAAAAAACTGCTTCAAATTCAATTCACACTGTAAACATGTAGGTAAGAGGAATCAGTCCAGCAGATCACCGAAACTTTGCCTTGGCTTCAAGGTTGAAATGAAGTGCGTACTTCAGTGATTTGACAGGGTCATTCAAGCAACAGTCTTCAGCGTTTAGATGCAGTAATGTGGCAGTGCAGGGGTTGTGTGTGGACATTAAGAGATGTAAAAGTACTCAGGGCACTCGAATAGTACGCATACAGTAGTTCCTGTAGCAGATCTGTTGTAATGAGACTTTGATTTCAGCTGTTTACAACTTTATCAGAATTTAAGCATTTGGAGCTCAAAGTGTTGGTGGCAGGTGCCTGCTTCAGGCTAGGACAAAATTCAGAAAACATTATTTATGCTCTTCTGAAAAGGTGGTGGACATAAACCTACTGTTATTGCTCATATTCCTGTGTTGACTGTAGCTTTCTTATTCCTTCCTGTTACCTACTGAACGAAAACCTTCTGCGCAAAGCCTTGGACAGGGTCTTGAAAATGGAAAGTATACGCTCCCTCTAATTTGCCTTGAATGTTTTGCCTTTAATGCAAGAACTGCCCAAATTCAGACAAGCTCTGTGCCTGCCCTGTGAGCACATGTGAGAATTTGTCAGCATCATTGTCACAGATCTTCTCACAATGGACAAAATCTGTCCCAAGCTTTAGGGGCTGAACTGGACTTCCACTTCAGTGATCCCCTTCAGTGCAGTGGGCACCAGAGCTGAGAAGATGGACAGACTGTTTTATGTTCTCTGTGCCCTCCATGTTAGCACCGAGACAGTGTGAGAAGGAGGGGAAAAGTTGAACCTGACTCAGTATGGCTTAATCCCAGTTTTTAGTGCTAAAAGATGCTGCTTTTTCATTGCAATCACTTGCATTATCAATGACCTGTATTTAATTGTCCCAAAGGAATAAACTGTCTGGGGTGAAATAATTAAGTCTCCCTTTTATTTATATAAAACTTCCCCGAAGTATCTTAATTAATAAGTCTTTGCAAATTTGAAAAATATTCCACCTTGTCTTACAGACGAAGAAATGGAGGCATTTTCAAAGGCAGATGATGCAGCATGTGAACACCTAAGACCAAGAACAGAATCCTGATCCCCAAGTCCTCTGCGGCTTGGGAGGTCAGAACCTCATGGACTGGGAAGTGTGCCTAAAAGCAGATTATGTAGAAGAAATAACATACTTTGCACATTCGCTGTCTTTAATTATGGGTTAAATCACTCATTTAGGACCTTGTCTCTTTTTATACACACAATATAAAAATACAGGAGAAACAGGAGTACCAGTAAATATAATCTGTTTTCTTTCCTGATGGAGAAGTGCAAATGCTTCCAAATGTGTCAATGCCACCTGCCTGAAGCTTTAAAAGACCTAAACCCCTTCTTTAGTAGCATTATCCCAAAGCGGGATGTTGGGATCTTTATTTCTGTTTGAATATTGATTTACGATGGCTGTTGCTGGAGGCTTCTCCCTCACTTCCTCAAGACGAGGAAACATTTACAGTTTCTCCTACCTCCCCATCCTCTCCTCTTTCCATCTGACATCCTGTCACATGCTGACAGCAATCACACTGTGAATGGCAAGTCATTTGCTTATTGACAGCCTCCCATTTACTGTGACACCTGCCAGCAGGCTCTGACCCTTGAATAAACATTAAGACATTAACAATCTGACACAGGTTCAAGGGTGTGAATAATAATGTCCTGCAGACTCACTACACTCACACAGGCAGCCAAAAGAAAAACCCCTTTGCACTGAACTTTGCCACCCTGGGGACTGGGAAAGGCTTGCTGGAGGAGTGCAGCAGATTACCTGCATGGATGAGCAGCCACACTTTGCTATTCCCGGCAGCGAGGCCTGATCTCTGCCCGGTGAAGCTTTGAACATCTTTCCCTCTCTGCAGTATTGGGGTCTGGGCTATAAGAAACAGACTCACTGGTTTAGGAAAATAACAGGAAAGAGCAAAGAGGAAGAAAAGGATGTCTGCAGAAAAAAACCCTCAAACCAAAACCAACAACACTATCCCCCATCCCTCAAAAACCAAACCTCAAATTAAAACAAATAAACCACCTTCTCCCATAGCCAAAACCAATCCTTTCTCTGAATTTTGGAACGTTCATAAACCCTCCCTGAAATGCTCTGGAACTGGAGGGCTCTGAACTGCCTTTGGCGTGCAGAGTCTGGTGCTGCAAGTGTCATAAGGACTAAATAGTGTCCATTTCAATGGATTATCAAACAGAGAAAGTGATCCCACTATGTTTGCTTTAAGTTTTTGCTAGCACTGGGTTTGTTTCTCTTGTGTGGCTGCCTGGCACGTAGCCAGTCTGGGACTCTGCTACAAGGGATGATCTATTAGCTTGAAAGACATTCTCTTCTGTCACTTCCAGCCGTCCCAGCCTTGTCACAGTAAGTCACGGAGGAAATGAATCCTTTCAACTTGCAACAGCCACGGCTCTTAGGAGCTGTAATTGCGAACCTCAAAGCCCTGGTTAGAGTAAGAAGCTTCTGTACCAAATGACTTGCAGGAAACCTGGTCTGCCTCCCAGATGTTTAATAAACTTAGCAGTGCCCTCTCAAAATCTTTGGCTAGAGTTCAATCATCTCTACCCACAACCAGTGCACAAAGGATTAAAGACTTCGTAAACCACAGCTTTTGTTTTGAAGTATGGATGAAGTATGCTCACACATTTCCCTGGGCATGCTATTTGGTGAAGGAAGCTGGGGTGTTTTCCACCCTTATGTGCTGCAAAATAGGCTCTTACACTTCAACAAAAAAGAAGCTGGAGAAAAACAAAGAAAATCAAGACTTTATTACATTTAAGGTGTTAGTTCAGTTGCTGGTCGGTGCAGAAAAAGGAAGATTTATTCCTAATGAAAGCAATTTGGCAGTCTAAGTGAAAGGAATTTGGGGGGTAACCTCTGTCAAGTTCAGGGAATGGATCCATATTTTCCAAACTCTCATCACAGCATCCAGCAGCTGTGTGGGGAATGGCTTTTGTATTCCCTAAGTATTTGTAAGATGTTGAAAATCCCTCCCAAATCAGAACATAAATTTGAAATCACCCCAAAAAACTCATGTTCATGAGCCAACAATCCCGAACATATTTCAGACTGAAATTTTTATTTATATAGTTTTTAAATGTGTAAATTTCAAATTCGAAATTTAGTGTTATTTAAGATCTTACTTAAACATGTGGGAAAAAAAGGTTGGCTTGGAAAAAAATCCCCACTTTTTAATATTCAGAAATAACTAACTAGAAGAAGCTCAAATCTTTTTCAATTCTCTCCCCAGAAGAAGGTTATCAGCTTGTTTTTGCAAGAACTACCTTTTTTTTTTTCTTTTTTTAAATAACAGTGTTCAGTTTTGTGAATTTGTCTGGTCAAGAGGGGAAAAATCTGTCAGTGGAAAATTTCCTGCTCTTTCCACTTAATTGAAAGGTTGCCTGCTGTGTCCCCAGCTGTCCCCTTCCAGCTTCCAGTGAAGACGGGGATTACAAAGCTCTGAAGAATAAAACCTTCCTGGAGCCTCCTCCCCCCTGCCCCCAACAGAGCAGCTACTACCCCCAAAGCAAGAAAAATAGCTGGCACTCAGCCTTCCAGCCCCTTTTTTTAGCATGGTGTGTATCTCCCAGAAAGCTGGGAACTGCAGTTCCTGAGCTCATAGACTGCAAGGATCACTGTCCAGCAGGCAGGACATCCAAGGCAGAAAACAAAAGCTAAGCAAAAAGGAACCTTCTGCAGCTACAGGCAGAAACAGTGGCTGTGGATCTGCCTGGGTAAGCATCTCGTCCTGCGCAAATCTGCTCAGACTTTCCTTTGCTAAAAAAACCCCAACAGTGGTGGGGGAGAAGATAGAAGCTGTTATTATTGGTGCTTTTTCTGCTGTTGTTCTCAGTGACTGCAAAGACTTGCATCGAGTCAGTGCTTCTGATGGGCAGCAAAAGGAAACAACACAGACTGAGCAGCTTCACTGACACCGTTTGACTCTTCAGTGTTTCATTCTATTAAGGAAGCAACAGTCATTTGAAAGCTGTTCACATGTTATTTCATGTAACAGAAATGGCTTCAAAACAGCCACTCTTGACTGTGTGACTGCCTCAATTCTTGTCTAAATATGGTTTAGGATGCTTGTACAGCCATGATAAGCTGCAGCTCTCTGCTGTCAGTTCACTAGTTTTCCCTGGCAGTTTGCTTTCCCTCCTCTTCCGGCGTAATAGAAAGGAAAAGCACTCTGCCAGAAACCAAGATTCAGATTCTGCAAGCTGTTCTGCACACACTCAACTTTAATAAGAGCTGACCTGAGAGACAGTCTCACTAAACATTTACACAGTACTTCAAATGGAGCCCATCATAACAGATATGTAGGATACAGGCTGAAACAAGGACGTTTACACTAAAGACTGCCATTTCTTCCTCAGATTTACAGTAGTGTTTAAATATTATTGCTTTGTTGTCATCTCTACTTAGCAGAGCTGTGCTACTTTATCAGAGCATAACCTCAGCCAAGTAAGATGTGTCTCATTACCTCTGACTTCAATGTTGGGATGAACATCACTGCACAACAGGCAAATCCATCAGAAGGCTAATTTTAAAACAGGAGAGGCTCTGAATCTAATTATGTTTTTGTTTTTTTTAATCAATTCCTACCTCTTTCTTGTGCTTAAACAATAATAGAGCCACAGTGTCAGAATTCAGAAACACAACAATAGTTGAATGCAGAAAACATTTATGAAAGCATCTGAAAACAAGCCTCCAGAAATCAGCAGCGCCACATTTCCCAGTTTGCTGGGGTTCTGGGATAACACTGTACTCACCTTTCATAATGCAACAAAAGCTAGAATTGTCCTTCCATTTTTCAGCAATTCAGTTCTATTTCCCAGCCCCAAGGATTTTATTAGAAAAGTTGTAGCTTGAAAATTTTTGCTTCCTTGAATTGAAAGAAGTTTTATAAAGCAAATAATCTAACATTTCCTTCATTTGGTTTTACCTAAGTTTCATGGTTATTGAAAGAAGCCTGTATATAAGACCAAAATTATATTTAAGGCTCAAAAAAGCACATAAAAATAACCCTGTTTTTACATCAAGGTATTCCAGCTTATTTATCAACTGTTTTTGAGAATTTGGAGGCAGAGGTTCTAGGTGTTATCCACTTCACCCTCCTCACAACCTATGCACTAGGCCTTGTTTTAGGCATAGGAAAGTGCAGTTGGCAAAACACATCTGCTCTGGTATTTTTGGATCGTGTAGGAAAAAGATTTTTTTTTATTTTTTAAAGCAATTTCTATTTCATATTTTAAAGTAAACGAAATATTTTCACAAACCGATTTTCATTTGATTCCAGCTGGAGAGGTTTAATACAACATTGATTTTTTAACCATTAGTCAAATAATCAATTATATATCAGCATAGATCTCCATGAAGAATAAGCATTACTTATTCCATTGATCTAGACCCTGGTCTATACCTTCCCTTTTCCAGCAAAGGGGAGAAATAAGAAGTTAAGAAATATGTACAGATTGCCGAGGATAATCTCTGCAAGAGAGTATTTCCTCCTGCAGAATTACTAACCATTCTTTGAGGACAGGATTAATTTAAGAGTAGGCTTAGATGCAATTCATAATGCTAAATGAGCAGGTGGCATTCTAAATAGTCACGCAGAAGTTTCTGCCTCTCTTGGCAAACACAAATGTTCGATGTGAACAAAGCCAAAAGGGTTTTGTTATTTGCTGAACACTCGACTCTGGCTCCCATTTCCAAGGTTTCCTTCCCTTGGGACACGTGGGCCTTCAGTTACTCACTCACACAGATCAGAGGTTATCCTTAAAAATGTTCTGACTAAGGCAGCACGAGGCTCTCAGGAGGTTTCCACTGCTTAAGAAATGCCCTCAAATATTATACTTCCAAAAATGGAAGGGGGGAGGGCATTTGGATAAACTGGGGGGACTGGCTAAAAGAGAAGTCCAACCACGAAAGTAACAACCAAACTCCAGGATGCAGGAAATAATTGAGGAGGACTGTAGTTCCTAAGAGGAAATCAGAGATCACTATGTACAGTTTTCTCTAAACCGTTTTATTGCAGTTTAAGCTTGTATAGCCGTGCTGTAATCAAACAGGAGGAACACCAGCAAGGAACAGTGTGAAATGCATGTGCGTGAAAATCTGCTAAAACTCTTTGGGTCACCCACATAGAAGAAGCCCAAGCCTGTACTGAGCAGCATCAAAAGCACAGGCAGGTAGATGATTACATGCTGTTTTCCAAGAGCGTGTTAACAGGTTAGTGGATTTCAGTTTTATAAACTTCACAAGTTTCATCCACCCTGCAGAAGGTATTGAAACAGAACTGCAGAAAACCACAACCACATAGTGTGTGTGTGTGTGTGTGTGTGTGTGTGTGTGTCAGGAAACATGGTCAAAGAAAAGGATGTTTCATGAAACCACGGAGACAGCGTTACCAATGCCTGCCGATGAACCAGAGCAAGGAAGTTCTCTCCCTGGTCACGATGCTTTCTGTAGCTCTATGTGCGCCATTTCCCTTCTGTGCCTGTTTCCCTTTTTCAGTTTTCTGCAGGATAAGCCTTTCAGTGCAAAATCAGGTTATTTCTATGTAGCTGTCAGACAATCCACAATTCCAAAGTAAGGGGTGTCATATGCACACAGAGTTTGGTGTGCTTTCAAATACAGAACAAGAAATTAAAACCACCTCCTGAGCCAGTTTCTAACAGTTAGCAGAACGTTCATGAGCATCCTTTACAAATGCAAACACCACACTTCACAGCATCAAACGAGCTGCAGAGCACCAGTAAGACACAAGCTCTTGAAATAAAAACAATGCTGGCAAAGTGGGGTGGTGGTTATATCATGAGTGAATAAACACCATGATAATTTTAATTAAGTTGAAGAAGGAACTTACTCTGGATGCTGGCATTCTTCAATGCCGTGGAGTTTGAGGTGAAAATCACAGAATTCCTATTTTAATGAACATCATGGAGAAGAATGACTATAATAAAACAAACCTACTGGCTTGATTTCTATGGCATTTCTTTTCAGAAGCATTTACCAGCAGGTCTCTCCTGCACTCTACAGAAGAGATTCTGTTTTCATCTACCTTCACATGTCCTCTGCTACAACACTGACAGTTTTCCCATCCTCAGTCTTGAAATCTTGCAGGTGATGCATATAAAGGGAAACAGAGCTTGTTCTTCTAGTATTGCTGAATGATATAATAGGGGTAATTTGGACTGAAATATCAGTCACTGAAGGGTGAACTCTTGTCACTTCTAGAGGCCATTTCAAAGAAGCCACAGGTGTGAAGAATTCCAATCTCTTATAAGCTAGAACCAGTAGTAAGATATAAAGAAGTTAAACTGGTGTTAAAACTGATTTAACAACTGGGTCCTGAGGGGTGAAAGAATATTCTCTCCTCCTCTCCCTTCAATTGTTCTTCTAAGTACTACTATCACCCTGAGTGGAAGAGAAACTGCAAACTTGAAAACATTGACAAGTAGAAGAGTCTTTCGTTGTAGGAGCTCATAACTTTAACTGTCAGCCAGTGCTGCAACAAATCACCCATCTGCAGTGCCGATGATATAAAAATCAGTTCAGAGAGCCGACAAGCCGGCTAAAGGCATTATTTAATGTGGTTGCCAGAAATCCCTTCATAAAAATTCATTACTCCAGCAGCTGGTCCTAGTTGCCATGAGACTTCTTGTGTGTTCTTCCTTGGAAGGCAGAGAAACCAAAACCATACCCCACGTCTCAGGAAAGATCTGTGCCTGATTTTAACTAAATTGAACAAGGAAAGGCTCCCATCACCACCCTTTACAGAGATGGCTTTTCCATCACCTACAGCTCAAGAGCATCTTTCCAGTCCACTCTTCTCTCCATAGGATCAAGCAGCAATGAGCTTTGAACACAATGATCAGACCCAGCAGAAATAACCCAGAAAGATTTAGAGGTTTTGCTGTATTCATCCAAAGGGGCACTGCTACTCATGTTCATGTCTTAACAAAGCACAAATCTTTACCAGGAAATATAAAAATTATGTCCTGTAGTAGTATGCAAATAGTTCCCTTCTGGTCAAGGCCTTAAAAACATTACTTTTTACACCCCTTTTTAAATAGAGCTAACTGGTTTCCTGTGGCATATGCAATGAGGCGAAGAGATGTGCAGGGCCTTGTAAAACAAAGCATTCTTTGGGATGTATTTTTTATTAATATAACCTAATAAGATGAAATTTGGCTACTGATCCACCAAATATCAGCAAAGTGAGTTAGGGCAACATTTTCTGAGAAAGCTCCACAGGGAGAACAAAGTCTCAGCCCTTTTCTGCCTCATGCCTTGCAAGGCTGTGACTGCTTTTGCAAAGCAGACAAACAAACCATTCCTTAAGCACAGAAAATTGGAGATGAGTGTTCTGAAGCTTCCTCAGAAAGCTAGATCATCTTATAAAACTGTAGGTTACTCTGCCACAGGACACCGAATCCTTCACATATAACTGTACCCAATGTGCAAGGAGAGAACTCTGGAATTCCTGCCTGCAATTGAACCATGGAACAGAAAAGGTGATTTCTCTGCCTCTAACAAGATCATGCTCTCCAGCCATTTCCTAAGACCACGTATAGCCCTGTAAAAGTAACCAGAGGGAAAAACTAAGGAGAAGCAACCATAGGAAGTAGCTGAATCCTGACTAGAAGTGAGGTCACATTCTGTTGTCAGTTATCTTTCCCCAGCTAAAGGGCCTGTAGTCTCCAGAACACACCGGGGCAGGCTTCAGGCTAAGGGATTATATGAAGGCTTCAGAGCACTTAGAGGGAGCTCCTAGAGAGATGGAGCTGAATTCCTGCTTCAGGGAGCTGAAGATCTGTGTGAAAGACATGCTGGATCTCCCTAATGCCCACATTTAAGCAGATTTCTTTCTATTGCTCTTTGTTGTGACATGTGGATCCAATAAATGTTCTCTTCCCTTCTGGATATCACATACTTGCTTTGCTTGAGTTTTACCACCCCACCACACACTTCCTTTGAAAGCCTGCCTCCCTTTCCATCGCTCACTTCCTTCAGTGTAATAGCTCCCAAACTTTGTGTTCTGGGCACAAAGGTTACTCCTGCCACCCAGGTCTGGATTGAACAGCACCCTCTCTTTGCCACAGCAATGCTGCGACTTTGATTGGCTCTGAGGATGTGAGACAGGGCGAGGCTTGATGGCTCTCAGTCAATTAATGCTTTCCAGACTTTACACTCAACCTTAGTACTATAGCTACGGCTGATTTCTTCTGTAGTGCCAAAAGGCCAATCTGGACAAGCAGGAAAAGGAGAAGACATCTGGGAGAAGAACCTGCTTTTGTAGTCATGGCCAGAGCTCAGAGGGGTTGTGTTTTGCTCAGTCTTTACACCTTGCAGCCTTGCTTGGGGCTGGACATGGCAAGCTGCTTTGTTAGTGACAGTGCACATATGTCAGCACCCAGCTGAACTGTACTTTCCCCTGAGGTACTGACTCAGTTTCTCTTTGGTCTTCCATCGGTGATTGCCTCCCAATAACCCCTGTAAGTCCCATGCTAGCTGCCTGCACCACAAGTAACTGCTGCTGCTGTGCACAGCAGAAAGAGGAAGCGGTGGAATGGTACACTGATTGCAAAATGCATTTAGTCCATAGAAAGCAATGGAAAAATTTACTAGACAGAACAAATGCAACTTTCAACATTTTGCTGGATGAAGAAACTCCCCCATCCCAACAACCTCATTTCCCCCGTGAACTTAAAGCTGCATCTGCCAACATATGGCCTGGGTACAGATTGCCATGTGTAGGCTTAAGGTGTTTTAGCAAGTTCTCCAGCAGGGAACAGGTGCGTCTTTCTAATGCCCTTTCAAGTAACATATGGACTTCAGAGAAAATCCAGCAGGGCTTTCAGATCTCACTCTCCTGGCTCTGTCTGGTCAGACACTGTAGGGAAACCCATCTGTGCCAGCTCTCAAGTTCCCTTTGTTCTGTGCTGCCACTCCCGTTGTGACAGTAACTACCACAGTGCAGATTAGAGCTCCTATTTTGATGTTGATGTAGGCTCATCTATGCCTGAGACTTTTGAGTTTATTACACAAAGGGTAAATTCAGGAGTTTACTGCTTTGCATACATCCAAAATTTTCCTATGCTGTTTGGGACTGAAGAGCAACAGCAAGTTCCCACACCCTTTACTCTTCACCTTGTTTTTCAGAGTCCAAATCTGACAGCTAACCGGATTTAGCAAAAGCGTGCATAAGCGTCTAAATCGGGTGTGAACTGATGGCACTTGAAGTATGGATTCTTGCCTTCCAAGCATTTCAGACTGGGAGAGAGCCACCTGATGAATGAAACTCAGGCCTGCAGACTGATCCTGGCAGATCCATCTAGCTTGCAGGCATGCAAATCCAGGGATAAAATTAAGAATACTGAGCCTAGAAAGGTTATACTTTAGTTCTCATTCCTGCTATACACCTGCTAGTGGTTCCCAGACTCTCCTTCCTAGCTCACCTGCTGGGCAGGTAGGTTTCTTCATCTGTATGTTATTCCAAAGGCAGATACCTCTTTTCCTGCCTTTGGAAGGAAAAGAGATGAGAGGGGTTTTTTTTCTTGCCTCCAATCAGAGACACAGATTTGCAAATCTGTTTGCAAAATGGGTTGCAAATAATGCAAAGTTTGTCAGAAAATTAAACTTAAATCGAGAGGCCTAAACTCTGAAATAAACTAAGTTACGTAACTTAAAAAAATTACATCCTGCCTCCTTAACCACAAGGATATTTTTGTCTTTTTCTCATGCCTTACATGCTGACATTCTTTCCATTACCACTGTCATCACAGAGCTTTTCTATGTATTAAGTCCCTTGCTGTCCATATTTTCCTTCTTGAGATCCAGGTAAGTCCAGTGATCAGCAAGTTCATCAGAGTGAGTTCACTATGATAATTTCAAGGGTAAAAGTCCTGTCTGAGTGTCCTCACCAGGAAATCATTCTTAATTTTATGTCATCTGCTGTACATTGACCAACCATACAAAAGACAGCACTGACAGAACTTTAGCTCTGTGGCCCAAATCACCAATTACAGCTTGGAATGAAAACATCTTACTCATAAGGGTAAAGGAACTGCAAGTCAAGAAGAGCCTCCCAAGAAAAGAACTGCTGGCAAATAGAGACACTGTGGGCCTGTGTTCACAGGTCACAGGTGGCAGGAGAAGCCCCTCGCCTTTCCTCGCCTTCGTGGATGCCCCTGTACAACAGCAATGAGGCTCTGCATGTGGGAGGCCACTGAGCGGATGACGTGCATGATGGTCCATCTACACCAGAGGCGTTGTGAAGGCCAGAAAGGCCTGCCCTTTGTATCAAGACCACCTCCACGAGGAAGGGAAGCTGGGTTATAGTTGTAGGTGACTCCCTTCTGAGGGGAACAGAGGTTCCTACATGCCAGACAGACATTCCTCTTAGGGAAGCCTACTGCTTCCCTGGGGCCCGGTTTAAGGACATTGCTAGGAAACTTCTTAGTCCAAGGGCCCTTGGAGTATAACCCATTACTTCTCTTCTATATAGGTGGTAATAAAGCCATGAAGAGTAGTCCAAGGACAATCACAGTAATACTTCATGGCTCTGGGATGGTTGGTGAGTCTGGAGCAGAGATAATTTTTTCTTTTTCTTCTTTCTGGACACTGGAAGAAAGAGACAGACCCAGTCTACCAATACATGGCTCCACCACAGAGTTCTGCCCTCAGTCTCCTCCAGGCTGAACAGACCAAGTGACCTCAGCCGCTCCTCATAAGGCTTCCCCTCTAGAGCCTTCACCCTATTTCTAGCTCTCCTTTGGACACTCTAACACCTTTATATCTTTCCTGCACACGCTGCTTGAGATGAGGCTGCACCAGTGCAAAGTAGAGCGGGACAGTCACCTCCTCCAACCAGCTGGTGATGTGTTGTGCTTGATGCACCCCAAGACACAAGTTGGCACAAGATCATTCAGTGACATTGCTTTGTAAATGTCAGACTTGCAAGTAATTTCATAGCCTAATTCTAGCAAGGTATGCCCCACTTAGCTGCTGAACTGTGAGTCACAACTTGAACACAGGAGAGGAAAAAATGTTGCTCTTTTGTTGCGAGTAGGTGCAGACAGGATAATGAACTCCTATCACTCAAACTCTGCTTTCAGTCCCGCCACTGAAAATCAGCAAAGATAAAATTTAGAATGGTATTAATTGAAAGCCATTTTTTGCCATTTTGATCCTTTTGCATAAGCATGGAGTTGATCAATCAATCAGTCAATCAATCAGTCAATCAGTCAGTCTGGGGGTAGATGAGACTTGCAAATTCTGTTTTAAAGGTGTCCCTGAAAAAGATTGCCACATGGAAAAGGGTGATGTTCTCTGCCTGCAGTCAAGTCTGGTGGTCAAATTTTGCTAAGGTCTTGCAAGTCACCTCACTTCATAACCACTGAACCTGATGCTGATGGTGGGGAAACCTCAGAGCTGAACATTTAAGAATCAAGGCACTGGAAATGTTTTTTCAGTTGTTCGCATTTCTGACACTTTTAAATGGAAAAAGAAGTCACCCACCTGGTTTAATAGTATAGCCTTCACCTTTCAGTGCACCACCATAGTTACAACTCTCCACATGACTACTGGAATATCTGTTACTGAATTTCTTTATAGGATTTTATTAATTATATTCTCCAAGGATAGAATTTAGCAGGCCCTTTTCCATGGCTGAAATGAAGGAAAGTATTCCAAAGGCATCAGTGTTCCCACATGAATTTGCCCCCAGGCAGCTAAAACCACTGTTGCCAGCACTTATGGAACAGGACCATGTGTTTTTTTGCTTCAAAGAGATGCTGAATATTTACCAAAGTGTTCAAATATGTTTTGAATGTGATAACATCTAGAACTGTAATGCAAGAGATAAAGAACCTCTATCAAGCAATCTTCAGATTGCTCAGAGCAACATCCTTGGAATACACACACCCAGGCACTGAGTTAAACAGCCTGCAGAGTTCTCCAGTTGTTTCACAATACTGCTTGTGGAAAAAAAGTAAGCAGCTTTACAACAGCCCACATGCTTGGGAGATTTTGGAGACCAGAATTTAGGAATAAGAGTGTTTGCAAAAAAACCCCCCAAGTTTGGAAAATCCTTGGAGGATCAAAAGCTAAAGTTAGCTCAATAATACTGATCATGAGCAGGTCCTGCTGCTCAAATCCTGAACCTGAGAGACACTCCTTTTTTATTGCCACAACTGATATTGCTAATGCATTTTCCTAACCAAGCTCATGGAGGTGTTCTGATGGTGGGGTGGCTGAAATATAAATATGGGGAAGACTGGCAGATTGTCACACTCCCACAAATCCCCAGGATCTTTTTTTTCCTCCATGTAGGTAAGGCAGAGGAAGTAATATTTCTGTGTTATGTACTGAAAATATAATGACTTACAATATGAAAAGGAATAATGATAAACCATTATAATTATTTACTCCTAAATAGGCAAAAACACTTTTCATTGAAGAAATCTTACTTGGTGCCATTCTGTTTCTCCAGGTCAGTGTCCAGCCCACTTCCATCTCTTTCCTTCTGCCTTTGTTAACACAGAGACAGGTTGTTTTCTGAGCTTTAATTCAGGCATGGGAAAAGCTCCTTTGGAACTAATATATGCTCCTTCTTTAAACCCACCTGAAAACTCTTCTTTGTAGTGATGAGTAAAGGAAATTCCGAAGTGAACAGGCCACTGATGTGCCCTGACTTGCCCAGACTCTCGCAGCTGGCACTGACTGGTATTGGTTGCTCCAAATCCTGACACTTCCTTTTCTGGGCATATCAGCTTATCCTTCATCAATTCAGATCATAAGTTCCCTTATGATACAAGAATTTTGTTGTTTTATGCTCATGTGGTGCTAAGCACCATCATGTCACAAACTGTGATACAGAGAAATACAAAAAATAAGGTTCTGATTAATAACAGTAACAACAGCTCTACGTGAAGAAATCTGAAGCAATACAAGAAATTACAAGAAATGAAGGCTTCTGTGTGGCTGGAAACGAAGAGTTCCATGAGCTGCCCAGCAGCTAAAAATTTCTAAAACTGGATATGCCTCATGTCATAGACGATTCTGTCATGTAGCAAAGACAAAATTTAAATGGTTTTTGACATACTGCTTCAACCATCGAATTCTATTTGCTGATTTGTTCTGTATTTTTACTACAGCAACTTTCTAAACACCCAAGCAGCACTAATTTTTCATTTTATAAGACAGTAAAGTTATGATTTTGCCCTATATTAGGCAAAATGCTAATAAAAGGTTCTTGAACAACCGCTGAAATAGTTGATGGATCTTGAGTGCTGTGCTCATTCCACTGAAGAGCTGCTGCTGTGCCGTGGAGTAATTGTATGCCTTCCTAGGGGAAGAAAACCCTTGCTTGTCTTATTGATTCTGCCATCAAGTATTCAAAAAACCCCTCTGGTTAGGTCACACCGATAACAACCTTTGCAATAGGTTGCTCATTATCTTGAATTTCTGCAGATGCTTCCCGTGTTAGCAGCAGAACGCTCTAGAGGCCTTTTCCCTGCTAAACAACTGCCCTGGATAAAGTGTGAGATATGCTGTGTATATTGAGAATATTTACTTGTAACAGAGTCACTGCCTTAAATAAGAGCAGTCTCCAGGTTGCTTTACCTTCTGCTCTAAATCCAAAGCTTGAGGATTAGAATGCATTATCCCTTTTCCCCTAATCCACAAGGCTCCACTGGGGACAGCACATGCAAGCATACAAGTCCCAGGGCACTGAGGACGTCTGCTATCCTAAGAAAAGTGCAATTGCAGAATGTCATGGTAGCACTTGCACTGTCAGGACTTTTAACCAAATAAGATGCCATGACTTTCATACACAATTGGATCAGAAAGGTTTTCAGGAGCATGCTGTCTATCCCAAAACATGTCCCACTCAACTGTCATAATCTGAGCACTGAACTTTATGTTGGGTATAACTTGAATGAAATATTTTTGAGAACTCACAGTCCAAACAAAAAAACAAACAAACAAGCCCTCCAAAAATAAACAATAACACAACCCCCCCAAGTAGCCAATGCAACAGTTGAGTATACAAGAGTTATTTGCAGCACCTAAATAAGCTCAGTTTTACTTTCCAGTCATTGAACCATGTCTTCAGCTAGTTTAAATTCACAGAAATTTGTGAAATTCAATGGAAAAGGTCTAAGTTACTATTCCATGTATATGATTTACCAAAAATGCAAAGGTTTTAGAAGATTATTCATGAATCAAAACGTGATTGCCTACACCCCTGCCCTGCATCTCGACTTCCCAGTCACCTTCTCCTGGCCACTAAAACATGCTTGGACCCTGGAATCTGCTATCAAAGAACTCTTAATCCTACATGCCTCCAAATGTTTTTGGGAGAGAGGTCTTTCAGCTGATTTCCTAACTATTTTGCAAGCAAGTATGACTCTGTTCTGATGAATCCCCAGTGAGTTAAAACAAAACTGAAAAGAAAAGCAGATTCTGGTAAGTGAAAAAGCATCACGGGTTGAAACCTATGATAAACTGTAAAACAGCAATGCCAACTGCCTTAGAGAAAGAGAGCTCAAAACAGATTAAATGGTCCTTAATACAAGAAAGCTAGAACTAAAACAACATTTCTACCTTTAACAAGTCAAAAATAATAATGAAGATTCCCAAGATGCAGAAGCTGGAACCTGATTGGAGAAATAAAGTCTTATTTCTTTTACTTACTAATCAGTTTTTAAAAGATGTATCTAGTCATCTTTGTGGTTTTGAGGCTTTCTAGCTAATGGTTTGGAGACTTTAAATGTCTTTCCTGCTTCAGAAAAACAAAACCAACATGTAAAGTAAATTCAAATTGAGGTCAAGAGAACCTGCATTGCCTTGACATCAAGGCAAAGAACTGCGGCCAGGAACTGTGCACTTTGCCTTTTTAAGTGGAATCTCAGAGGATCAGAATCTGTTTCTCTCTCTTATGTCCCCAATTATCTGACAAAGAAGCTCTTGCCTTCAGCTGCCCTGAGTGAAAATATACAGGCTGCTCGTTTTGCTTATCTTGCAAGCCCTACAGACGAACCTTCTCCAGACAGAGGCACACAGGCAGGGCTGAGCTCTGAGAGCTCTGCTCTGCGAACAGCTCCATCTGACACAACCCCAAATTGCCCTGTCCCCATTCCTGCAGCAGCAGCAGCTCTTCTCCTCTGTTCTGCCAGGCTCTTTAGGAGACTCATCCCATGACATCTGCCCCAACCATCTCTTCAGCAGACACAGAGGACAGGCATTCCCTCTGTACTCCCGCCCAGTCCTACTGTTCTGGTGTTCGGATGAACACATAGGAGAAGTTGGCACTAATAAAAACACCAGACAAGGCTCTTATAAAGACTTCTTGTCTCACTTCAGGTGGGCAAGGCTTACAAAATTTAATCCATTGCTGCTGACAGGGGTTCCTACCTAAGAAAGCCACCAGAATCTGGGCAGGAGAGTGTCAGCTAGGCAGGAGTTAACACAGAATCACACTGTCCCTTAAACTCAGTGGCCTTAGTCTGAATCAGTTCAGACCCTATTAATCTGCCAATTTTCAGGAAGCATGCATGGGTGCTGGGGAAAAGTATTGAAGTTTTTCTGCTTTTTCCAGAAAAAATAACATAAACACACATGCTTATTAATAGAGTGGGAAAAAATGCACATCTCTGCTCCATACCATTCTTTGGTTATTTTCACCAATACAATTTATTTTTTCCTTTTTGGCAGACATACTCATTTTATGTTTGGAAGTTTGTCTGTATTTCATAGGGAAGGATTTTCTTTGACAATGTAAAAGAGAAGCAAACAAACTGGCAGAGAAAACACGTGGGTCACTAGGACCAATGCTAACATAATCCTTCAAATAAACTTTTAGGTTTGTTTTATCATTTATACAAGAAATTTAGTTCTCTTTTTCAAAATGTGCCTTTGGGCAACTACACAAATCCTATTCCATTAGTGTAATTGTGCTAATTTTAATCACAAGCAGCTTGTAATCACTGAAATACCTTCTGACTAAAACTATTAAAGCATTTGACAGTGATGCATGCAAAACAGCATCCTGTGATTAGGTTGTATCATTAGTGGGAGATGTTTCAGCTCATATGATTAAATCTTTTTGACATTTGGTATTACATTTGCGATGGTTGTTTGATCATGCACTCGCACACATGACAACAAATCTACACTCATTCAGACAAGGTCAGCACAGAAATGCTGTAAACAGTATAACAAGCAGCCTTGCGTTTGTCCACATGGAACAGAAAGAATCTGTCTTGAAATTTATTAAATATCCAAGGGCCTTGCTGCTGTGGTCAATTTTCTCAGTGCAAGCACTGGCTTAGAGAGATTTTGCCCCTAACAGCTCAACCTTGGCCTGCAGTTGTACCAGTAGAGCTTGGACATGGAAAAGAGCTGACAGGAAAACTTCTGTGTCAGTCTCCCAGTCCATGTCACCCTTTTATCTCACTGACTACTGCCACAACTGAAGATGAAAATCTAGCCTGCTTTAAGGAAAGTTTCCTGTCTGACCGCTCTGTCAGTCACACTCCCACCAACCCCAGGCTGTCACTGCTGGGACCGAAGCCCCTTGGCAGTGGGGAGTTCCAGTGACCCAATGGGTGCCCCACTTGAGTCCCCACACACCCCACACTCACACAGTCAGACAGGTTTCCCTCACTGGCTGGACCCCGGGTTCCCATAGCAGAGTTCCAGATGTCTGCATCCTTCACACAATTTAATTGTCCTGCAGTAACAGCGGAACAGAAGCAGCTCCAGCTGGTACCTCTGAAGAGGGACCCAGGAAAAAAGGAATCCCTGGGCTTTTGTACCCTCACAGTCTAAACGTGCCATAGTCTGGGGTCTTCCTGCGGAGCCATCACCTCCTGTTGGGCCTGAATGTCCAGTCACCTGGCTGGAGCTGCAGGTCCCTGTGCCCTTTGTGGTGGAAAGGGCTGGTGCCACCTCATGAACCCTCATTCCTCCCAGCCAGGATCAACCTGCAGCTCCCACTGCAGCTTCTCCCTGAGCTACTGGCACCACATGTATTCCTCAATCCTGAAGCCACTTCAGCTGGCAGAGCCCCTGGCAGCTCCAGAACCACATTACTTCCAGCAGCAGTGTGTACAGCCACGCTAATTTAAGGTAGCCACCATAGTGTGGGTTTAAAATAAAAGCATTGGGTTCTACTTCAAATAATGTCACGGATGTGGGGACAAACTGTTCTGAGCATGTTCTCTTTGATACCCCATAAGCTGCAAACTGCTGTTTCCATCTCCCTAATATCTGGCCAGCATCCTGGTACAGATGGCTGTTGTACATGTCTCTGCCAGGACAGCCAAATTGCCAAGGCTGTGTGGTGCTGACACCCCCACTCAGCCAGGGAGAAACCTTTATTTAGGCACAGTTACACTGGCAGAAGATGAGTTTTGGCAGCACAGACTGCACTGGCACAGGATGAAGTGAACAGAATTTGTTCAAAGCACAGATTTGCTTTCCCTGAACATACCAGGCTTATCAAAGCACTTTTGTTGAATTCCCATTGCATGCATGGCACACAATTCCAACAGGACCAGGATTTTCCTCTCAAAACCATAAGCTGTGTCATGAGGAACTGCTAAGTTCATTCCTGCTGGGAAACAACTATGATTTGAGAAACCTTTCATATCATCAATTTATTTTGAGGATGTAATACACACAGAAACTCTCTACAGGCAACTCCACTGCCTGTGCTGGCCCAAGATTGAAGAGTTGTAATTTTGGAGGATGCAAAGCTGTTATGAAGAGGTAAATCACAGATATATTCTGTTTATTTGCACACAGAGGAAACTTTCAGCAGTATGTATTATCCCAGAAACTTTTTCTTTTTCCTTTTCTTTTTTTCAGAAGCAGTTCCTTACCAGAAGCATGCAACTGACAATGAACTAAGGCACATTTTGGTGTTAGGGGTCTGATTAGAAGTGAAAAGTAAAATGACCCCTGCAAGCATTCCTGAATTAGAGGTAATCAAGATCCTGAGAAGATCACTAGAGTCGGGTCAGTCTTCTTAAACCCTTTGTCATCTTAAAGCAATCCGTTCCAATTTCATTTGCTTTCAGTCAAAAGACAGCCTTCAGCTAAAAGCATTTATTCAATTAAGACATTTACACTGAGTCTGTTCAAGTGCAGGCTGACAATGTTTATTTACCCAGAAATTTCTACCTCGTTTTCACTCTCTGGAACTCCTCTGTCGGTTTTGTTTTTTTTTTTTTTTTTAAAGGAAAAGCAGAGAGCCCAGGCAGGGTGAATCAGCTCATTAAAGGATTGGATGAGCACCAGAGCCAAAGCCATGGGATCAGGCGGAGAGGGAGCACAGAGGGAGATGAGTGGTTAAACTGAGATGGCCTTTGTCACTACTCAGAGAGAAGGAATACTTGTGGAACAAGACTTTGGTTTTCCCTTTGCTTCTTTTTACTCAAGGGGTGATAAGAGATGGTACCACAATGGTATTTCACCATTATTTCCAAGCAGAAAATTCTGGTTAAATTGTCAAGTTAAATGTCCAGGAAGTAGACAGGGAACTTAACAAAAAACCAGGTGTTTTCCACGACATGCTGTAGTTCTGTTGTAACCTTGAAATTCAGTACAGATTCAATGAAATCACCTCAAAATCCAAGTCCAATTACACGTGAACTTTTACTGAGTTTCAGATGAACCTTAGATTAATGTTTTTGGCCAGGAACCGTGGGAAATATGTTAACTTCATATGATCAAACCACAAAAAGGATGAAAATAAGCAGTTTAAGCTGAGCTTTGTTTTGAAAGGTTTTGCAAAATGAAGCCCAGTTACTGGGAATTCACATGATGCAAACCCAGAAATAAAACCTTCACAAAGTCCCTGAGAAATGAAGCAGGAGTATTTGACACTGTGCTCCTACTTCCCTTTAAGTGTTCCTAAGTGGCAATTATTGATATTCTGGTTTTTATGCTTCTTTTTCCAAGTTTGTACATGAAAACTCAGATCTACCTCAAACATCTACCCTTCTGCTGAAGGATTATGTTGAAAGAGCATAGCTTTGGCTTTGTGTATTTTTGCTTGTGTACTTGTTTGGGTATTTTGATGTGAGAAAGAAAACGCCACAAATGTCTGTTTTGCAATTGAGTGCGTTTTTTTTTGGCAAATATAAGTTTAAAATTGAAAACAGGGGCTCAACAAACCAATCTTATAATAATCAATATTCCTGATCATAAGTAAAGGCAGAAAACACTTTTGAGTTGTATTTGTTCCAGTTTGAATTGAGATCATTGGAAGGTTACTGCTGACACCAACACAGCACTGGAGGGTGAGGCTCTGGATTAAATCTGTGTGTTAGGCTGTCCGAAAGCTCCTGAAATGCTGCATTTCAGAGCAGTTAAGGAATAACTGGACATGGCATCATGGCAACAGCACAGCCCTCGTGGGTAGCTAGTACTGCTGGAGACACACTGAGGAAAATGCTTCCATAGAGGCCATGCAACCAAGTCTTCAGAGATATGCTGAAATCCTGAGGCCCAAAGGAATTTTTGACAATATGCAATCTGCTGTATGGAGTTTGCCTTAGGAGCTAAGCATCCCCTTGGTTGCTATTCCAGCACAAGCTGGGCTGCCCCTGCCTGTTTGCAGCACTTCACGTATTTCCTCAACATCATGTGATGTCCCCGTCTATAGCAGGGATCATCTTAAAATTTAGATGCCGTGCACTCATTGGGACACTTACAAGTTCTTACAGAGATCCAGGGTGAGACCCAGAGGTCCCCTGGGACCCGTTTCTGTAGCAGAACGAACGGGCACTCAAATGCTCATCTCCTCCTCCTCAAGCACCACCACTCTGTGCATCTTCTCGTGTCATTTCAGTGTGCTGAGCGAAGGTGCTCTAAAATCCTGTTCAACAGGGTTCAATGAAACAGCACATTGCAAATGCACTTCCATTAGGAGTTATGGGCAATGCCTCCTTTTGCAATGTATTTACTTGGCTCTGTAAATACCCAGGGCAAAGAGTAACCCTCGGCTAATAACACAGCCCAGTGATACAGTCTGTACACTCAAGTTTACTGACAAGAGGCTGGAGCAGTCTGATGCTGTGGAAAAACAGAAACCAAGCACCAGCTATGCCAGTATTCAGAGCTGCTTGCTGGCACACAGTCTCTTTCCCTTAGCAGGCACCAGGAAATACAAAAAAAAATGTATCAGGAAGACCCCATGCTCTTTTTATCCCTGAAGGAATTATTTAGAGACACATTATGCTTCAGATCCTTCAAGTCAAAATTTGCAGAGACCTTTCAGAGAGAATGACATATGCTAGAAGTCAATTTAAATGGTATTACCAAAATCTAAGGAGTTAAAAGCACATCCTGACTTTGCATAATGTTTTAAAGCACTCAGGAGACTTTGCAGCTTCTTCAAACTGTGTCACTAAATACCATCATTTCTGAACAAGCAAAGGATTCAGGAAACTCCTTCAGAGCCTTGGTCAATTTGCTGTTTATTTACTGTAAGCCAGCTCTTCTTATAAGGAGGTTCCATGCCCGGTTAATAAACTCACAGTAACAACTGCGAGGTTATAAAGGGCTAAATCACCCCCCTGCAGGATCTAGCCCCAAATTAGTGTGATAAAAGACTGCTCTGTGCCATGGGAAGGTTGAACACAAGCTGGGTTGCCTAGGACACTTCCAGGGCTGGAAGGACCCTGCCAGGCCACACAGGCACATCCCCAGGGTGGCTCAGAAGGGGATATTTTCTCCAGTATAGAGCAGGCTGGAGCTTTGCCGCTCACTTCAGTAAGCCAAACTGGGTTGTTTGGAAATTCCCTGAACACCAGAGTAATAAGCTTTTAAAAATTATGGGAGGGTGATTTTTGTCAGAAGAAGTGAGAGTATTATCCTATCTGCAGAAAGACCTACAAATAGGGAAGGAAAAAAAAAAGAAAAGAAGAAGAAAATTCAGAAATTTCATTCTTCTCCAATAGACAGGCTGTAAATACATTGTACCCCACCAGCTCAGTCAGCTGAGTAGCTGTGCCACCCTTAACCCAAAAAACAAAACCACCCAACCAAAACTAACCCTTCTGGGCTGGGGGGATTCACATTTCTGGTGTCAGGGGAATTTTGACACGATCCTATCTTCACCTAAAGGCACACACAGAGACACTAAAAACCTGTGTAAGCAGTTTGGAAGCTTGCCTAACCAGCTGACGATTATTTTTTTTTTCTTATTTTATTCCTACATTATGGCTTGTTTTGATATTTTCCAGCGCTCAAAAGGACAAGGTTTGCCATTTACCAATAACCAGTAAAGCTAAAGACACTTTTCCCAGTAGCACCATCAGAGTGCAAGATTTGCCAACTGTGCCAGTTCCTTGTCCAACTGCCAAACCCAGTCTTTGGACAATCCTGGTGCAAGGAAGACCAGCCCTTCATGCCAGTGGACTGCTCAGGAGGTCTTGTATCTATTTCAGAAGCATCTCTGTTTCTGCTGGGTACCACCACCTCCATGAAATGTGTAATACCATCAAGGCATGGGGGAGATGTTTTGATTTGAAACTTTATACTTCTTAGCACAGAACAACAAGATGATAAGGAAGATGGAGAGGTTAATACTCAAAGACAGCACCACCAGCAGATACATTTGCTCCCTGGAAACTGTAAGTTTTTTCTACTGAGAATTAAGAAAAAAAGTTCATCTAAGTGAAGCCAAATGGGTGCAGTAACTGCACCGAAGCTGCTTGCTTGGCGCAAATTCAAAATAAAGAAATTGGAGGTCAAAATGAAATTAGCGCTAACAGTCCCATTTGGGCCGCATCCTGAGAGCTTTGCATGGTATTTTTCATATTTTGTTTTTCAGTTTAATTTTTTTCTGAGGCAGCTAATCTTGTGATATTCTGTCATGTTAGTCCCCGCTCCTACAGTGACAGAGATTGTGAGTTGAAATGAAGAGACTTCTTGAAAAGGTCTAATTGTTTTGGGGGCTTTTTTTTCCCCCCTAAGGTGGATCTGAGGGGATGTTAGGAGAGATGGCCCTGCAGTCACCAATCTGCTTGTGAAATGACAGCACCTGCTGTGAACTCTCAGCAAATTTAACCCCACTGACATAACTCCTGACCAACAAAACAGGAAGAATAATACACAGATTTGTCATCCTTTGCCTCATGTACCAAAAATACTATTTTGTTGAAGCACACCATCTTCTCAGTCTTTAAATGGCATGGTGTGGGTGCCTGGTTCCAGACGCTTCACAACAGAAATTCTGAACAACACCACCTCCCCCGCCAAGCCTGAAGGACACTGAAGTGAAGAGAGAGAAAAAGCATCTCTAGAAAAGTCTAGGGCTGATGCTATTGAGGATAAATGACAGACAGGAGCCACACAAAACTGAGAAAAGGAAATGGAATATCTGAAAATTACTAATAACTAACAGTTTCTTTTTGAGATTAATAAGGTGGGGAAAGCAATGGATCTTACAGGACAATGGGGCTGGACAATCCCCCAGCAAGAAGAAAGCCACCCTGTTTTTGTAAATGGCATTTTTCTATCTCAGCCCCTAGTATGACATAGCTCTGCTCCACAATTTTCCCCCATTATTTCTCCATTTTCCAGTGGGTGGAGACAGATTTATTCTCACTCTGTTTAGCTGTGTGACTTTCTGCTGCATGCAGATGGCCTTTTTATGGAAAAACAAAAGATAGATAGCTCTTCATGTGCTTTTTTTTTTTTTCCTGCTGAATGACCTTTTTATTCACCAGTTCATCTCAGCAATCATATGAGGAACACGGGAGTTTTTCTGATCATTTGCTTTTTTTTAACCACAGTTGGGCAAGGCTTCAGTTCTAGCCTATGAGAACTTCCCATAATACTCTCTAAATTAGCAGTTCTTTCAGGCTGTAGCTCTCAAGGGGACCAGCACATTTGCATTGGTGACAGCCAACTACTGCTCCAGGGTCACTCCAGTCACATTTCTTTTGCATCAAGTTGACACTCAAGGTCAAATGACATGTTAGCTTTGACACTGCAGTGATATTTGACTTCATCAGCCTCTCAAGGTCAGGCTGTTCTTGGCTGAGCAGCGCAGACAGAGAAGCCTGCTTGCTTCCCTCTGCTTGGGCTGTGAAATGATGGAGCAGTTACTTCTACAGGAGGATAAATGGTAGGCAGAAGAGAAATGCTGGCTGAGACTCAAGTTCCCTTTTGCGCTGCTATTGCTGTAGTAGCATAACAAAATAATCACACCTTTCTTGCTAAGGTAGAAGAACTGAATGCCCACCAGTCTGTCCAGTTCATCATTAGGCTATGCCAGTACCCTCCTGTATTACAGATTACTGCTTCCTTTTAGGACATATGCTGTCAAATTCTCAGGACAGAGTTCCCTCACACCCTTAGAGTCAAAAGCTGTGTTATTTTCTCTAATGGGCACATGCAAAGTGAGTTACGTTCACTTCATTCATTCACCTGACCAGCCTGTGTCCCACATCAGTTCAGAGAAATCAAAAGCAGTAACTCTCTTACATAAAAGCTGAGTTTTAATTGCTTGATAATAAGTAACAAACCACTTTTACAGCTCCTGACAATCAAGCAGATTCTTAAATGGGCATTGTCAGATGGGGGGGCTATGAGGCACCTGTGCACTTCTACAGCACTGCGCACGGGATGGAGAACCTCTGTTTGCTTTTGCAACAGCTGGGAAAGCATCCTGGAGACAGACATGTAATTTAAAATCTGGAACCAAAACAGGCAAAGGAAGAATATTCACCTTATTGAAGGCACTGTGATTTGGACAAGTGACATCCTTCCCACCCTATAAAACTACTGCAAGGATTAACCAGCACTTGGATATTTATGTCTGAGAACAGTCCTAAAAATGAGTTGCACTGCATGCAGACTGAAAAACAGACAAAGTGACACATTCAGCTTACATAACACCATAAAAAAAGAAAACTTGCTACAGTTCAAAACTAAAAGAAAAAAAAAATCGATCAGGACATAAATGTCTTCTGGCTACCGCACAAACAGCCACCTCAGCATCTTCTGCAGCTTTAATTGCATTTTGGTTCAAAACCTTCAGTATAACTCAGTAAAAATAAATAAATAATAGCAGATGAACACGTCTGTCCCTTTGTAAACACAGGAGAAAACCACCTGTACAACACCTATTACTTCAATAAAATCATTTGAAGCAAAATATGTGAAAAAATGTCACATAAGAAACAAAGTCAAACCATGGCATTTGAAAACTGAACACATTTCTGTTTGGCTAAAGTAATTTCTCTTTTTTTCCGTGCCTGAAACATTTGTTCTGCAATTTGAAAATGTCTCCATTGAATTTTATTCAATGCCATTCTAGTTGCTGCTTCTTTTTCATCTGGGTCTCCTTTTATTTGGTCTGTCATACCAAAATAAACTTATGCAAGCCAAAACGCTCTGTTTTGATGTCATTAGTTTGCTTCTTTTTCCCCTCACTAAAGAATCTCCAGATCCAGCTTAGTCCTTTTCATCTGATCTTTGAAAAGTCTTTCCTCTTTCAGTACTCTAACCCAACATGCTGTTTTTAATAGGCTTTAGCAGTGAGTCATCTTGTACTAAGATAACATAAATCTCTTTTCTTCCACTCCAAATGCTAGAACAGAATAGTAGTAAGTGACAAAACCTGATCATTAAAACAACTTGAAAGTAGTACAAAATAACTTCTCAAATTCTACTATCACATTCAATGTTCCTCCTATCCTCTTTTCTACTCAAAATCTTCTGGAATAGCTGTTGATACCTGGGCAAGGAGAGTGTGAAATGTACTTTGACATACTTTGCATAGAGAAAACCCTCCTTCTTCCTTCTTCCTTCCTGCTTGTTTGGCAGTTTCTCCTCAACTACTTGCACCTTCCCCTGCCTGAGTTGCAGCACTGGAATGGGAGTTTCTAAAATGCTTTTCCTAGTCTCTATCACATTCCTTTTCTCCATCTCATACTTCAGAAAGTAGACCTGACTATGAGGAAGAACTTTTTTACTGTGAGGGTGACTAAGCACCGGAACAGGCTGCCCAGAGAGGTTGTGGAGTCTCCTTCCCCAAAAATATTCGAAACCCCTCTGGACACAATCCCAGGTCACATGCTCTAGGGCACCCTGCTTGAGCAGGGACATTGGACTGGATGTCCTACGGTGGTCCTTTGCAACTTTAGCCATCTGTGATTCTGTTACCCCAATCTCATCTTCTGTGGATTTCCTACTGTTGGACATAACCCACTAAGGAAATGCAGAATATGCATTTCAAATGCATTGAGCTGACACAGAACCCTCTGGTTATTTAATCCTAAAAGAGAATTCAGCAAGCAGTGGGATAAGATCTGCATATTTTATATGCTGAGAGAGACCCTGGCACTGAAGAAATATGGGGTTTGTTGACCCTTCCTCCAAATTTCCAAAAATCAATTTGAATGAAATCTAACAGAAAGACATGGAAAAAGGTTAAATAATTCCTCTCAGGGTAATGCAGCTGAACCATGGCAGAGTAAACACAGAGGTTTTGGAGTGACTCTTAATCATAGCTATTGTGTCTCCTGTTCCCTCACGGCAGCCACATGAATATCCTACCACAGAAGAGGGCAGCTTCATATACAACAATTCTTCTTAGGATTTCAGTGATAGCATCAGATCATTATGAAATGGGTAACCTGAGTCTGACAGTGACACTGCTCCCAGTGTACTCTGTAAAAAACAGATTTCTATCTCTGTAATACAGGAAAAGGCTTATTCCTAATCATTGACAGCAGATGAGAGTATATTTAGAATCCTCTTGTAAAGAAAACCACAGATGGGGAGAATGATTTCCTTGCAGAAGAGGCTGCCCACACATTTTGTGCTCTCGGAATGGTTTAGCTTGTGTCAACTCCAGATGATCTGCTTTTCACCACCTCTCCAAGTAAATACTGCAAAGTGCAGGAGCTCACTGCAGAGAGTGCAAAAACCAATGTGAAGGCAGCTTTGCCATTACACCTTTACAAATAGCTCTTCAAGCATTAATTGTACAGGTCTGGAAGAAAACATAAAAATCTTGACAGAGTTGCAGAAAAAGTGGACGCTGTTCTGGTTTGAGCCTTTCCTGGGATTTCAGGATTCTCAGAATTAATATTTAAATCCTTGGTCAGATACATGCTCAAAGACAGCAATTATGACAGCTTAAAATAAAACAAATCAATCAAGCAACAACTGATCAATTAATCTACAAATAGCCCCAGCAAAGCATTCATCTTTGGATCTAATTAGATGATAAACACCTAGTTAGACAGTTATCAGTGAGATTAAAAATGGGTTTACAGCTTCAGACCCTCTAGGACCGTGGGACCCCACAGTACTGACCTAATGCTGAAAAGCTCCATCTTTCCCACAAACCACCTAAGCCCATCCCTAAATGACAGTGACACCCTGCAAGACCACACTTTGGTTTGTGCTAGCTTATTTCTTTCTTATTTGTTTCCCCAGATCAGCTAAACATTCCTTTAATGAGAGCCTAAAACAAACATGTGAAGGAAGTGTTTAATTCACCTTTGAAAGAGAAAAGGTATCTCTTGCTGTGTCCATCCAATCACAGAAGAAGCAGAAAGGCAGGTGTACTGGGTACTTTATTCCTTGGGAACTTGTGTGCATTCTCCAGAGCCCTATTTCTTGCAACTAGGGTGAATACTGGAAAAGCAGAACCTTGGGGATGGCTTTGGGAGAACAAGAAGGATAAACAAACTCCTCCTGTCATTTTCATTGAACAACATCTTTTTATAGGATGAGGCATTGCAGCATGTTTGTTTTAAACTAAACGTACTTGAAGTTCTTGGGTATATTAAAACCAATTAAAGCACCCATTTAAGGATGTTTATTTCTTTGGTCCAAACTGTTTACATTCAGGGAAAAAAATAAATTCCTCTATCTGTTGATTAAACAGATTCTGAGAGGGCGAAATGTCACACAAACAAAAATTCAAAGCAACTCCTTAAAACAGGAAAGCCTCAGCCTTGCCTGAGGCTTTCTGGGCGTTTTAGCAAGAAGCAACACGAAATTACTATAACTAATAGACATAAGCCTGCAAAAAGTCTTGAAAGACAAGAGACCAAAGGTATTCACGTGAGGAAACAACACAACAGGAGCAATCATACCATCTTATCAGAAATCTAAAGAAAATTCATGTCTTGAGCTGTTTCTGGAAAGATGCCACAAAGCCACTGTAGTCTGGATTAAAAATCATGAAGCATTGTCATGAAACTAATTGTTTCTGATATGAATAAGTTAAGTAGGAATGTAATTAAGAATGTTCTGCTTTATTTCCCCTCAATATGTTGAGCACAGCTAGCTCTCAGTAGACAATCTGGAAAACCATAAAAACTTAGGACCACTGTGAAATCAGTCTTTTTAAATTTGTGTCGCTTTACTTCAGCTTTTATCATCCAGGTGTAATTATTGTAACCACATGTTTAGTTGGAATTCATACTTTTACCTGCCAAGAATTGTAATATTTCTATTCTATAAGCATCTTGATGCTTGACACATGCTTTGAAATACTCTCTGTGAAGTGAAATATGAAGTAGACGACGACTTTGGACCCACATGACTGCTTGAGACCAGACTACATTTCTAACTGCATTTCAGGGGGGATATAATTTTAAATCCATAGCAAAGCTCCCACTGAATGAAATAATTGTCCCTTCAATTTGGAGGGTAGGAGATGGCCCCTAGAGAGAGCAGTCTCTGCAGAAGCTAAAAGCACCATGCTGAAGGTACAGCTAAAACCGGGGTGATTATCTTACAGAATGAATGTAACACCTAAAACAAAGGGCGTCTGAAGGCAGGTGAAACAGGAGCCCAGACTTAACACTCTTAAGCCTCAGTGCAAAGTATGACCCATTTTGAGATGAAGGAATTCGAGACATTCTAAGTGAGGGTGATTTGCTCAGGCTGATTTCCCACATCCCAAGCCTCAGCCTACTTATCTCACAGCAGACATTCCTTGAAAAAACACCTGTCCATCACTGCCTTCAACCCACAAACTGTTCCATGCAGCCTCAGAGCGCCAAGAGGGTGCACTGGGCCAGATGCATCACGGTGTCCTTGCTCTGTTTCTTGCAGCCTCCTGTAAGCATCACCACAACCACTGCCAGCAAGCACAGAAGGGCCACTCTGCACTCACACTGCAGGGACATCCACGTGCACTTGTTATTTTGAAATAATTATGTTTATGAAGAGACAAAGTAAAGTCTATGGGCTATGGTGGCTAATGAAAAGCCATGTGCCGGATGTTTTAAGGAATATGACAAGTTCTCCTAAGGGAAGAGACTTGCCAGAAGTTGGTCACCAAGCACAATACACTTTTATATGGTTGAGATTTTAGCTTGGCAAGACTGAGTGGAAATTCGTGTCAGGCTTTGAAGTCGGTAGCAGGTAAAATATTCATGAGTCAAAAGAGCTCTTTACTTCAGAGCGAAGCTTTTTTGCTGACATCCAAGCTAAGCAAAGTAAGTACAACAAAAAATCAATGACTAAACAAAACTCAACTGGGTTTAAACTCCTAACCCTGAACCACAGTCAAGACTACAAGACTTCCTTAAACTTTCTACTTAGACACGGAAACAGTAAGGTCCACTGGTCAGGGATGTTGCCTTTCCTTAGAATGATTCTGCTGCCCCATAAACAACAACTTGTACCAGAATCAAGCATAAAACAACTCTCCAGTCAAGCAGGGTCTCAAAGCTTTAACTGATTATTCTGGAGGTTTGTGTCTTATACTCATTTCAAAAGCCTCTTGAGGGAACCCACACATAACTTCTCTGAATTACTGTAATATTTGCAAAGACTGAGACACTCATTCAAATCTCAGGCTGTTTACATATTTTGAAAACCAGAAGATCAAGTGCAAACTACCAACACTAGCTTGAGTCTGGGTCAAAATCTATGACTTCATTTGGATTTTTTTTAATAACCACATGGCCTAAAATGCTTGGCGAAAACAGTTCTGTGTGAATCTAACGCACCTCAGGCTGATGGCTTAGTTTTTTTCTTAGCACCATCTTCTGTTGTGATTCCCAGGGAAGAGCCATCTAAGATACACAAGCAGATGTTTTTTTCTGTGTCAGAGAGTTGCTGAAAAAGCTCACCAAGTCAGTCACAGAGGGTAGGGAATCCAGGCAGGTTCTCCTTGCTGCCACAAAGCAGCCTTGCCGCAGGGCTGGAACAGAAGGGTAAGGCTGGCAAGGTGACTGGCAATCTGCTATAAAATCTTCTGTGAGGGAATTTACTCACAAAGAAATGGGCCCAGCATGCTGAGAACTCCTTAAGCCTATCAGGACAAGAAATGATAAAAAGAAAGGCAAAAAGGGGCAGAGGAGGCAACAGATACTGTGTGTGCCAGTGTTCAGGCTGATGGGCCGTGAAAAAATGCCCCCATCTTTCCCTCTGATACAGCCAGCAACTCTACAAGGCAGGCAGAGGGAAGGGAGAGGAAAAGAGGGGATCCATAGGCAAGGAAAGTCAGACAGAGGGTAGAACAGCACTGACTCAGCTGTCAGCAGACATGCTGTTCTTTCCACTGTCACATGGAGCAATCAGGTTCTTTGGACAGGGACACTTGCAACACATGGCTGTTCATATGACCTCTCCCACCTGTGCACACTCTAAGAACTAGTTTGTGGGATGATCCCAGTCTAACTATTTCTCTGCAGGACGTGCTACCTCCTTGTGTAAAACCATCATCTTTAGCAAAAGTCTCTTTTCATCCTGGTCTGGTAAAAACCCTTAAACTAGCACAGTAGTCCCCTATAAATACACTGCTCAATCTTCCTGTATACATTTTTATGTTGTTTCATAGATGCTTGAATGTTTCTTGTGCTGTGTTTAGCAATTCCTCTGGTTTTTCATAGCCCTTGCAGAGAAAAACTCCGACAACTCTACTCCCTTACAACAACAGAGTTCAAAAGAAATTAATAATATCCCTGTGACCACAGCAGTGTTTGGGACTGTTAGGAGTAAATTCCGTTCAGTCCACCCCCACAGTTTCTTATGGAAACCTACTGAGGTCCACAGCTGTTAAATACATGTTTAACACAAAAAAAACCCCCTTTGGTCTCTTCACTTCCTTCTCTTGCTGTCATTGCTTCAACTTCCTCTTTCCATTTTTTTTCCTGATCCCTTTAAACAAGACCGAGCTTTTTAATCACTCACTGTAAAGGAGTGATTTTATTTTCAGCTTGTTTTGTGGTGCAGGTGTTATTCTGTTTGGGCAGGCAGTGAGCTAACATTGCATTGCAGCTGGGGCTCTTCTTTCCTGTCTCTGGGGCAGAGCTGTCACTTGACTTCGTTCTTGAGCCTGTCCTTCTAGATACTACATGTAATTCAAAAGAGTGAGCTAAATTTAGCTAATTCTTCAAATTTAAAGCCAAAAGAGCAAAGAAAAGGTCTAGATTTGCACTGTCACCATTTTGGATCCCTCGATGTATCTCTTGAAGCAGGACAAGGCAACAGAGTCCACCCAAAGCTTCTATTGTACTATCACTTATGAACTTGATATTATAAGAGGAGAGTTGAGGAACTTCAATCACTTTAGTAACTCTGCCTAGCATGGCAAGCAACTGCAGCTGTGCAGAAACTGTAGAGCTGCATCTTCTAGCCAACCTTTACTTCCCCTGGTTTCCCTAAGAAAACAGTACTTCTGTTTATAAAGAAGGACCGAACACCATTAAGCTGATCTTCAAAAGTAATCCCCTCCTGACACTCCCCTGTTGTTGTGTCTCTCTATTCAGTGCAAACAGGGCTCTGCCAGTCATGTGCCATTATTACAGCATAACTCCTGTCAGAAAACCGACTGTGGTAAATGGCCATAACATGGTCGTGGAAGCCTTCTGTGGATCTCTCTCCAGCCTCACAACACACTGACTCTGCACTACCATTTTTTTCCTGCCCTGCCCTTCACCACCCAGGTATCTTCACTGTCTCTCACTGTGTACTCAAGTCTGTGTCACACTATTGAACAAATTATCCCAACATGCAAATGGCAGCCCAGAGGAACTTGAAAGCCACCTTGAATCCCAGAATTGGCTAATGGGCTGGCTGCATGTGCTGAAAAACAAGCATTTCAATTAATCTGACACTCCTGTAGTTACGATGTGCTAATTTTCAAACTGCTATGTTAAAACAGACAATTTACTGCTGCAGGGCAAGGCCTGCAGCAAAATTTAAGAGAAAACTAAGTTCTAAGGCAGGAAAAGATACAAGAGCCAACTTTATCCCTAGCTTTAATGAGACAGTGTCTCAAGTCCCAGAGGCATTGTGACTGGCTCGAGGTCCAGAATGAGCTTGTGGCATAATCAGAAGCTAAACCCACGTCTCACGTGTCATTTCTACTGGTGTAGAAAACACAAAACCGAAATAGGAACTCGGAACTGAATGATCTTCTCAGCTACGGCTTTGCAGAAACAAACCGTCCCTTGAGAGAATTTGCCACATGTGTAAGAGTGTTAAATAACTCCCTAAGCAAAGAACAAGTAATCTTCTGTGAATTCAGTCTGAAAGGCTGTGTTCCCATGGGGAACCTCTGATGTCTAATAAGATGAGATCTCATACTACAGCCTCTCCTTGTGGATTGATTCTTGCCTCTTCAACTGCCTTAGTCATGCAGAAGCTGAATTTCCTTCAGCCCTGTGTTGTACAAATTTGTAAGTCAACAGTGACAACAGGGTGGGGAGGAGGATCACAAACATACAATAAGCATGTAAAAAAAAAGAAAAAAAGTCTCATTTCCCTAGAAAAACAGACTGAAAGGAAATCACCAATACTGCTGATACATAATACATGTTCAAGTTTCTGTGATAGTTCCAGCCCAAGCGCAGCAAGTTTTGGAAAACTTTTTCCTTATAATAGACACCAGCCTGAAATCCTGAAACCAATCAACCTAAACAATTGGACCACCAAAAAAAATTAGGGAAACTTATTTAATTGAGTGATCAGGGCAAAGTCTTTCAGAAATATTGAAGAACAGCCAGAGGAAGCAATAATATTGTATATACTTTCCTGCATTTTTATGCCTAGACCTAATGGAAAAAGGTAACTTCAGCTGCATCTAATCAATATTCTTTCCCCCAAAGTGAACTACAACTAGCCCTGCAGATAACTTGACACTAATTTTAACTAATATAAGGAATACAACAAGAAAACTGAAAAGCAGATGTGTGAATAGAGAAAACCTATCTCCTCTCAGTATAGATTTTTCTGATACAAAATCGTATCTTCAGTGTTGTAACTAACATTCATGGTCTGGGGCTGTTGTCCCAGGAGCTGGGCATAATGTCAGAGCAGTGTACATGAGAAAGATCTTAACAAGTAAAAGGAGAGCTCTTGAGGCTGTTGGCCAGGTCAGCCTGCAAACTCTTAAAGGGTCTCAGTACAAGGAAGTGTTAGATTCCACTATAAATTCAGTTTCCTTAGGCCAAATGCTCAGACAGGGCAACACATAACCACCACATTGACTTCAAAGGAAGCTGACAAGTTCTCATCATCTGTCATCATCTGTCCCAAGAGGCTGTGTTTGACTGTTTTGGAGCAAGGGAGCATACATGGATTCATGAGCACACTGCTTTGTAGTCCCAGTACGGAATCAGAACTGACACGTAGATGAGAGCTGGGTAAAAGCAGTGACTGAATGTGTACCACCCAAGGCAGCTCACTCTTTAATTATGAAGAGAGCATCAATCAATACTCTTCTGGGGCAGTGGCTGCAGAGAAGTTCCTTTTCTCTACTGCCACATCATTATCTTTCAACACCTACCAAGCTTCCCTGCACTGTTTACAGGAATGATCTCTGAACTGTGCCGTGAGTGACCAATGCCAACGATTTACAAACCCATCAAGTGGAGAACAAAGCCCTTTAGAGCACGCTAAGCCCACCTGATGTCAGTCAGGCCAGGCTCCTGCTGTTCAGTAAAGGCCAGATACTAAGACCTGCTGAGCACCTTCTGTTCAATTTAGCACAAGACTCAAATGCTTGCCAGCTTTCAGGACTTAGCCCCGAGCTAAACTCTATTTTTGTATCCTCGTTAGTACAGGAACTTTCTCTCTTTCATGCCAACAATGCTTTTCATAGGGATAAACCCAGAGACACTAATGCTGGCTGATTTAGGAAGAAAGGTTATTTTTTCTTGCTTGTAATTTCTATCAAAACATTCCTCCTGTTAGAAAATGGAATGATCTATTCAAGTGGACTTCATCACCTGGAAAATCCAACAAGTTTTTCAGCTGGCAAAGACCAGCCTTCGTCTCTGCACCAGAGTCAACCACTGCAGTTTTACCCCTGCTAAGCTCATGTCATCTCTTGGAGGGCCTGTTCCCTGCGTGCGACGTGTGCAACACCACAGTGTCCCTCAGGTGAACTGCTAGGGATAATCATTGCAGGCTACAGTAGGATAGACTGACTGTACTAATCAGTGGCTTGACTTCAGGATGAGATTCAGGACAGAATATGTTCTATGAAGTTGCTGCTTTTAATAGTTTGAAAAGTAGTATACATATAAAATAACACGTTATGTCATCTTTCTGTGTGTTTTTGCCCTGTGAGAGCAATTCCACAGAGCAAAGATAACACAAATAGCTTTATGCAACAACTTTCACCAACAGCCAGGCTCCTGTCCCTATCCTTTGGAGCATTTGTGAATGCTGTAGCTCAATAGCCATGGCAAAACTGTACCAAACAAGATTCAGTTTTGACCTGAGCTAACAAGGTGAGAGTCCACCTTCAGATTGCTGGTCTCTATTCAACAGATGGCTTTCCACTTTATGCAGTGTGATTTCAATGACCGGAGAGAGAGATCCCGTGTGAATCTGGAAAATGGTGCAAATCAGCTAAAATCAAATAATGCAGATTTTTTCTCCTCTTACAAAATCTCTAATTTTTCACTGTCTGGCTAAGATTCCACATGTCACCTACTGATGACAAATTATGTGTTTTGCCCTTTCAGCACTTAAAATGCAGGTGTCTTTCCATCACATTTACAACCTCAAATTGGCACTCGAGGACATGGTTCAGAGGCGCACATAGTGGTGGGTAGGTTGATGTTGGACTCTAAGAGCTTAGAGGTCTTTTTCAACCTTAACAATCCTGTTCTTACACAAATCTCCTTCAGAGGCATCCCTGTTTTTGACTGCAGGTGCACAAAGGAAATGATCTCTCTCGAGGGCTTCTGTGAAAAGGAAAACATGGCCAGGCAGTACCTTGAGACAACAGACCAACTACTCTTGCCTTTTATCTTATTACAAAGGAGGTTTTTAACAAACCAACAGTGTTTAACAAACCCTCACTACTCAGCCTGGAATCTACAACTCACAGTGACGTGTCACAGAGCTCAGAAATATGGGATCTATCATTTCGTTTGTTTAAGAACCCCAAGGAAAAAAGGAAAAAGCCTCCAGGAGCAGCAGCCAACTGTGACAGAAGAAACCCTGGCTTCCTTCAGGATGAGCCAGTCCTCCCACTCACTCTCATTTAAGCAGCACCATATCAATTACAGCATAAATTAACTGCCCAGTTGGGTTAGAAGGTTATTAAGCACCGAGAAGCAGTCCAGCCTGTAAAGCTGAGGGAGACAGAGGAGACAGAGGCAAAGTTGCACAGGGAACTTGGGCTGGGTTGCATCTTCAATCCTGCAAAAATCCCCCAATGAAAAGATGTCTTTCCCAAGTCTTACACTTCAACTTTCAGTTTGAAGTAGCATCACAAATCAGCATCAGGTTCCCACCTGCTAGAACTGCTGCAGGCTTGACAATAATGCTTGAGTTAGGCCTCCGAAATACATGCTTGACAGGCAATGCTCTGTCAAAGGTTCTCTGGCCTGGAAGATTTCAGACTCTCACCTCAGTCTGAAGTACTCAAAGTGCACAAATCTGCCTAAAGGCTCTGTTCAGATCAAACTGAACAAACTGGATGAATGGCCATTCAAAATACAAAACCAAAGAAAACTTTGGTTGCTGTTTGGAAGATAGGGACCCAAAATTAGATTACAGACTTCTGTTTGTGAATCCAGTTGCTGAAAGTTTTGGGAAGCACAGAAGATAAAGCCTAATGTGAAAAGGATTGATCATACACAGAGAGTTCCGAAACCTTGGCAGAAAATACGAGCTTGTGCAGCTCCAGAGGAAGATGGGGCTAGAACTGGAAATTAAGGCAGGTACTCAATGAAGAAAATGAAAAATTATCAGACCTTCCATCAGGCACACTTTCCTGCTCAATTCCTCTCTGTGGTTTGTTGGAAAAACAAAAAAGTCTCTAACTTTGTCTTTATTAATATCTTATTTTAGAGATGTTCAAATTAAAGCCAGGGCATATGCAGTTGGTAAAAAGTAGCACAAAATCATTGCACAGAAATTAAGAAATCAAGTGCAGCCTCCTGACAGCTGCAACTATCTCAGGGAACTGAGAGATATCAGGAATTTGAAACAGCATTAAGAAATTACTCTCCTGTGAGGGGTGATATTTACACAACCTATTAGAGAGATCAGAGCAGCAGGAAGCTTCCTTTGATGTCAGTGGCAGTTGTCAGATCACTGCACTTCTGAAGACAACTCACTGTGATGCTTTGACCTCTGGTGATCTTCTCAAGTGGCCTGTTTGGTTAAAAGTTGTCAATTCGGAAAGGGAGTTCCACAGCTGAGTAGCTATTAGGATTTTTAGTAGAAACCCTCACATTGCAAGACTATTGGCCATGAAAAAAACCCACACTGATTTTTCAGGTACTATTGAGTCTAAAATAAGAGACACAATATAATCATAGTACTGTAGCAGATGACTTGATATTTGAGCAACAGAGGTACTTCTGCCTTCACCAAATAATCATGTATTTCGTTATGTTGGTCATAATGAGAGGTTACAAGACCTTTCAAGAGGTTAATTCTCCAAGTAGTTCAGACAAACTTAGTGCTGGCCCAGCTCTTTCCTCCCTTCTCTTTGGTAAGTGGGAGGTTTCTGTGAATAATGTCACTCTCTGATTCATGGGATTGGGAATTGTCTCTTGGTAGGGGTTATGCGTGAAGTCAGGAACCATGCATTGGATCAAAAGGAAACATGTTCATTTCAGTGAGTTTAAATCACACTTTTTGTTATTAGCCATCAGAAAGCAGAAAGGCTGGGTCATGCTCTCCAACTTCTGTCAAGCCAAGACCAAATACTACAAGTGAATATGCAATGAAGTTATCAAAGGAGTAAAAACCTGCAAATTTATAGAGATATTTTTACAAGAGTGTCACATTTACATTGAAACTTTACATCCTTATCACATTTGGAGAGCAAGAAATAGAGATTTATTCAAATCAGATTTTTAGGAAAAAAACTCCAAACAAACAGAAATGCTGATTATGGAGTAAAACCACAAGTCTGAAATGAGTCCACGAGCCAGAAGTGTATTTAAAGGCTGGTCCTACAAATCCACCCAGCTGACTGGACCTTTCCAACACTGCATGTTCCCTCTTAGTCACTGTGTTTATCCTCAGTCTTAAGAGACTGCCCATACAGGTTTTCTGTGCAGGAACCTGGAAGATTATTGCAATGTGAGACAGCAGATCTCCAAAATCACAGCTAGTTTGAGTGACAGCTCACAAACAAGAACTGTCACTCAAACTACCAAGAGCCAGGTCAAATGTCAACAGGACAACATGACACATGGAATTCACTGCAGATGACTGTAGGTACTAAAAGCTGACCTAAGTTCGAAAGGAAACCAACCAATTTCATGGAAAAAAAATCCATCTCTAGGTGAGAAAAAGCTACATACTGAAAATCAAAGGGCTGAAAAAAGTTGGGACAAGTCTCACCTAAGGATGCCCCATTTTTACCACTCCCTATGGGTTTATATGTTGACCAATAAATTGGTTAATGGTGTTAAGGAAACTTTCCTGTCTGACCACCCAGGAGCCGCTCTGTCAGTCACACTCCCAGGGCCCCAGGCTGTCACTGCTGGGACTGAAGCCCCTTGGCAGTGGGGAGTTCCAGTGACCTGATGGGTGCCCCACTTGAGTCCCCACACACCCCGCTCACACAGTCAGACAGGTTTCCCTCACTGGCTGGAGCCCGGGTTCCCATAGCAGAGTCCCAGATGTCTGCATCCTTCACACAATTTAATCGTGCTGCAGTAACAGCGGAACAGAAGCAGCTCCAGCTGGTACCCCTGAGGAGGGACCCAGGAAAAAAGGAATCCCTGGGCTTTTGTACCCTCACAGTCTAAACGTGTCATAGTCTGGGGTCTTCCTGCCACAGTTCCCTGTGCCCTTTGTTGTGCAAAGGGTTGGTGGCAGGTCACAGCCCCTTGCCTGAGGCTCCAGCCATTCCCCCAACCTGGGAAAAACCTGCAGTTGCTCACTGAGCCACCTACACAAAATGTATTCCTCAACAGTGGATGGGTTGCAGACTCAAAGCCCTCTGGGTCTGACCCTGGATGGATTGAGACCATCTCGATCAGATATTTTTATACTGTATACCCATAACGTGTGGTCTGTTCACCACAGCTATTCTTGTCTGCACATACAACTCTTTCCTATGCCTCCTTAAAACCAATGAAGATCCATGTAAGACAAAAGAGTGGCTTGGACATATGCAAACACCCCAAATTACTCACAGAAGAAAAGGACAGTGGCAAAGCTTCCCATGTCACCACACAGATGCGACTTGAAATAAGAGGAAAGCCACATTTACATGTTGCCAAGCTATGGGTTATACAAACATCATAAAGCCAAAGTGCACACTTTCCTGATGTTCCTGAGAACACAGAGAGACGTAATCCTGAAAGGCCATTTTCATGGTTCATGTATTCCCTGGCGGGCTGGCTGCAGCAGCCCCATGAGCAGGACAGCTGTGATTTTTCTCACATGGAAAGTGTGTAGGTGTGTAGCAGCTTTCCTACCAAAAACCTTTTGGAAAGTTACTAGTGAAAAGGAATGATTACATTTCTTTTCACAGCCCACAGAGAGCAAGAAGGAGGAATCAACAGACCTCATTGCCATAGAATCAGCATAAAAACAATTTGAAAGTAGTTTCCCTAAACTTTAATAGCAGATACGTTTCATACAACATTTAGTATAATCACCCCAAACTCTGTCTATGTGCAATAATATAGACTCAGTACATCTAGAGGGGGAAAAAAAGGGCTTGGGGTGTCAGACCAATTGGAGAAGGCATATTCCAATCATGAAAGCATGAAGGACATTGAAATTATTAGGAAAAATAACACTCAAACCCTCCCTTACAAATCAGCTGTGTTTGACATAGATCTATAAAATCAATCAGATGTTACAAAATAAGAATTGTAGCCTGAGTACTGCCACAAAAGTTTATGAGCTGAATGTTTAATCTTTATTCACTCCCTCTCCCCAGGCACTCAAACTGCAAAGATAACATCTAAGGTAACAATCAGACCACAGCTCCTACAACTCCTGCAGATGCAGCTACATGGCAGGAGGGATGTCCTAATTTTATTCAGAATGTGAAGGGTGAAAGTAGAAGCCTGTACTGTGCCAGTATAAATCTGAACATAAACCCTCAATACTTTGCTTTCAGACTGAACAGCTGAAAATTAATCCTAGCACTAATTGATGTATCAGCTGAAATGAATGTAGCAGGGAGAAATCTCAATTGCAGAAAGAGCTCTATAAAATTATGGTATGTGATAAAGAGCAGCTGAAGTCAAAGTAGGCAGCACTTTGTGTTAAGTGAGCAGGCCTGGGCCCTGGGCTGCTCCCCTGACTGTTCACCTGAGGGGAAGCATGACAGCCTTGTTTTGGATTTTACCAGTCACCAGCTCCTGCAAGTCCTGGACACAGATTGGTTCTTCATGAGGACTTTGATATGGACTATTAAGCATTCACCTTTGTCTCTCTCCATGAAGAGGATCATAGCAATACTCTCTAGGATACAAACTTGTGGCAAGTATTTGCCACATTCCTACTTATTTTACATTCATGCTCCTATGTGTAGCTCCTGTACGTTTCCCTTTCTGTTGTAATTCAGCTGCCTCTCTTCCTGTCTCCTCAGTTTCTCCCCTGCTCCAGTCTGATGAACTTTTAACACAAACAGCCTCTCAGAACTCCATCAATTCTCCCCCCTCTTCCCCTTGTTAATAGGTTGGATGGAAAATTGCAAAGTTTAGGATTTCTTCCTCTCTCCCCTTCACCTCAGACATATCCAGACCTCAGTTTGTTTGCATGTTGCTGCTCTAATCTTTAAGGAAGATTTTAACACTAAAATCTTTGCCCATCCATTCAGAAATCCACTTGTTTCTTGCAACAATTTAGGATACTGTCACAACCACTGAAGGTGGCACATCACATTATTTCAGATGAAGAAACAGGATTTGCCAGCCCTGTGTCAGATTGGTGATGCTCCCAGTCTGCTGACCCTGTACTCCAATCATGTCTGTCAGAGGAATAACCCACCCAAGCTGAGAAAGAACAACTGGATCCCTCTCAGTTTCTCATCAGAAACCTGAGAGCACAACTCCTTTACATATTCCTATAGTACTTAATGCGTTGTAACTGGGGATTGTCTCATCAACTGTATAAATGTGCGATTCCCTAACTCCTGCTATGCAGTAAGCATCTGTTTTCTTGAATTGTTAAGATTAAAACCTTGCTCTTCCTCCTGGCTGCTTGCAGCAAAGTTGACCTCATCCGTGCTGGAATTCTTGCTTCCAACATCTGCTATTTGGCACCGGCTCGAATTAAATCTCATCTGCTATGACACTTCAGATCTTTGCAGCTCTGGGAGGTCCTGCCAATGCACTGCAAACTATTCTAGTTTTTCCTAACATATCTTTGTTTGCCTCCTGCAAATTCTGCCTCCTTGCTGTTGGCCTCTTCTGTTTATCAGTGTACAGGTAGATAAAACACAGTTTATTGTTTTGACTTCTATTCCTAACTTTGATAGCTCATATCAAAGGAAAAAAGTACTTAGAATTTGGATTTCCTTCTCACTGCAACAGCAGAACACAAACAGGAAATCTGTGACATGTGGAAAGACAAACCAGACATGTAAAAGATGCTGCTTATGGGCAGGAAACCAATAACTAACCAGAAATGCCTTCTCTGGTTCAATAAAAGAGCAGGCAACAAAAGACTTTTACTCAAGAATATGCCAGACTAATCAAGAAAAAATAAATTTTTAGTGTTTTATTTTCAAATAGCTTTATTACTCTTGTAGCTTTTGTACTGTTCTTTGCTTATTTTACATTTAAAGAAAGCTCAAATCCTGTCTTTTGTCTGTGTGACACTGACCTGATGAAACCTGACCTAGGGATCACGGGTAATTCCTGTAGCACTCAATGCTTCATGAGTGTAAACTAGAAGCAAAATTAAGTTGTTTTAGTAGCAGGACTTTCCCATTACTTTCTCAAGGTGAACAATCAGAATCATGAAGTCTGTTTTTTCCTTATTAATCACCCAATAACCATTTTCCAAAATACATCACTTAAAAGTGGTTGTTACCAGGCCTCCAGCATACACCAGTAAGAAAACAGGTCATTTGGGATCTGCAGTTTTGTAATATCAGTGCAATATGAACTGCACTGTTCTTGTCCACGTGGAAAGAGTGGCATAACCTCTATCTAGACTCCAGCAGCTTTTTGCTTTTCTTGTTGGCTAGGGAGAAGGAATTTAGAGAGGAACGGGCTTTGGATGGTATCTTAATGGTTAAAACTAGGGAAAAGTTCAGCCCAAGTAGGATCTTTATGAAAGCCTGGTGTGGTGGTATTTTCAGAAATAATATTCACAGGGAGGTACCTGCCTGAGTACCATTCTAAAAACTAAACACACTTCCCCCCACTCCCCAGTGTGACAATAGTGTCTTAGTTTGACAGGATTACCCTCATTTCTCACATACTATTTCTAAAGGATGAGCAGTGGTAGCTGTTAAGGCCTGTTAAAGCCCAAGAAACAAGAGCAAAGAAGAATTGCTTTAAAGCAGCAGAGACAGTAATCTTACATGAGCCCTCAGAAATCTCAGTGGAGGCTCTGACAGCCATTTAAAGCTGGTGCTTTCAGCACAGATGCTGTTATCTACCACTGAGCCATGATATCACAGCCTTCTCTATTTTGTGTCCAAAGCAGAGGGCTGAGTTGCTGTGGGAAGCAAAGACAGCTGTTGCTCCCGAGGGGTGGAGAAAGCAATCACATCAAAGCAGGCTACAATGGCTTTCAAAAATAACTGGAAATCCTAAGGACAACAAGCTAAATTCAGCAGCAGTGGATCCTCTTACCATAAGGAAAACATTGGCTGCCTAGTGCAGCTCTGAGCACACTTGGCTCTCTAGTACAGCTGTGGAGAGGATGCACGCTGCAGCCCAAACTCACCCATGGCTTCCACTGGACGCTGTACAGATGGGATGTCTCGTTAGCAATTAGCATCCATTTTAACCTGAAGACAACGGCAGCATGTACATTATGCAGTCCACCTAGGGCACAAACCGTGTTCAAGAAGATATCAAAGACATCAAAACTTTTTTCACCATCTTATTATCTTGGTTTGGTCTTTCATACTGCACACTCTCTCAAGTACTGAGTGAAAAGCTTCAAAAGATGTAATGTTGTTTTATCCCGTGCCAAGACCGAGTTCTGTAGGAGCACTAACTATAGTTTAGCAACAGCTCTGCCTGAACAAATAGCATTTTCTATTTTCACACCTTCAGACTTCCTTCTTTTTGAGCTTCCAGTTCTGTGCAGTGCTATTATGGAAACAGCAGTTCCGCTGCCTGGGGCTGTGGGACAGGTGGCTACATTTTCATTGCAGGATCTCTGCCTCCCCAGAGTCCTTCAGATTCAGGCTCCTATGGCTCTTCCTGTACCTGGTGATCACTACGATACAGAAACTCAGCTGAAATTTGCAGCAACATATTTGTCAGCAACACACAAAGGCAATATCAAATGAAATACCATACCTAGGACTCCAAGCCTTGAGCCTAACAGAATATTTACCAGAAAATGAACATTTTAAAGAGAGCAGTCTAGCAGAGATCATGACTAGGCATTTGCAAAATAAATAGGAAAAATATATCTGAAAACTTTAGGTGTTATTATGCCCCCTTTGCGAATTCCTAATTCAGGTGCACATCCTGCTTATTAGCCATAAAGGCTGGAGTAACTAACTCAGGAAAAAAACACCTTCCTATTCCACACACACCATGCCATACATGATCCTGTATGGCCCATGATTGCCACTATGATTGTTTCTTCACTCTACAATTTAATTTTCAATGCCTTTTCTTGCCTATTTGCTGATGGAGTCCATACAAAGGACAATCCAGCCTTTTCTTCTTCCTGCTGTAGAGACACACATTTTCTTTGTGGTAGTTTTGGTCGTCTCTGATAAAAGTTCCCCAGAACTAAAAATATTCACTCTGCTGTACAGAGCTATACAGATCTCTTAGGCCAGCTGCCCTTGCTTCCTCTGCACGGGTTCCAAAGAGGACAAATGCATAAACTGTAAGAATTCTGGTGATGAGTTGGCAAGAGACAAATTACTGTGCTGGGTGTGAATTCACAAGTCCAGACCTGTCAATGCACCCATTCTTTTGCTTACACTGAGTGAGGGTATGCTGGAATCAACATACAGCTGGCTCCCCAAGTTTGAAAAACGAAACAAAACCCAATCCCAGCTTCTGACAGCAGTGTTTTACAGAACTTCAGCCAATTCAAAACCAAATAGCATTTCCATATCTGTTGCAATGTACATTGCTGTGCAGTTCACAAGATTAAGGCCTTCATTTTAAGGGTCTTTACTCTCAAAGGCTTAAAATCCTTCTGACTTGCAGATGTCTGTTATGCCATCTGTCCCTTCTGATTTTCTTCAACAAATGTGGAGTGACAAATCCTACAAGCAATAAGGCTTATAATATAAGCTCAGGTAACAATAGTTTCAGTGGTACCTCCTCTTCCTTTTCTCAAACCAAGAACCCCATAAAAACTTCTGTTCTAAAATCCTTTCCTTATGAGAACAGAGCCACAGACACACACTCAGACTTTCAAAAGCTTTCAGCAAATACTCTGTTAATACTAAAAGCTCACTTTTAATAATGTGTTTTTAAATGCTTGTCCTATGGACAGACAGCTTCAGAAGCCCATTTAGTGTATCACACTGTAATTAGCACACTGCAGATTGGTAACAGACTGTGGAAAGCAGATGTTTCTCTGTTACGATCTTTACAGACGCATCACAGCCAAAAGCTTTCCAAGTGACTCACATTTTCACAGATGTCATGTTCCTTGTGTTGTGCCTGGAAATGAAGGCAAAACACTGATGACCTCTGGCAGACTTTTGCCTCTCCCACCCACACCCTTGGGTGAGTCCAGGGAGAAGAAGATAATCCAGAAGCCATATGCAGAGTGGAAAAGTTCCTCTTCAGGGCCAAACTGCCATTGATTTGTGTGACATGGCCACATTTCAGGCCTTGACTTCTGCTTACGGCACAAACTTTCCTTTTCTTCAAGAGATGAAGATTCTCTTTTCTACCTCATTTTCTACCCGTGAAATGTAAAGATCAGTCAAACTTGCAGGTTTCAAGGCAAAGGGATCCAGGATGCTCTTTATATAGGCTGCTACGTAATTATTGGTGCTACTTTGGTCTGGTGATGCTTGTAAATGGACAGAGTTTATTCTGAGCCCAGGAAGCCTCAGGACCCTTAGCAGTGCCCCTACACTACAGCAACACTTGCAGTCTTAATATCTCTCTTCCAGTGACATTACAAAGGAAACCCAGAGTAAAACACCACCAAGCACTTGGCAGATAACTTATCCCCAAGGAAGCTATGAAGCCTTAGATGTCACAGGAATCACATCCTGCCTCAAGTTCACTGCTTATGCCTATAATACTCATTGCACTAATACCAGGAATCTGCCTCACCCACTACTGTCGCTTGATCTTGTGAATTCTACAAGTGACAGATAACTTGGATGCTGTCTGGGAAACGTATTTTGAACATTTTTCTACTTAGCTTGAGAAGGCAATCCTTGCCTGGACATTTAATTAAGAAATACTGGAAACTTAACAGGGTTAATAGAACCCTTTCATTAATTCAACATGTAGCATAATGAAATTGTAAAGGATAATAACTGTTATTTAACTGAGATAGCTGTTATTTAACTGCATAAGATACACAACATTTTTTCTGAAACATTTTCCTGAAATGTTTTCCAAAAAAAGTAAGGTTTGGAGACTTACTGTTATTTCACACTGCCCATGCACAGTTATAGTGCAGATTTAAGAAGACAATGAACAAAACATATGAAAAATAATTTAAAGATGTGCTTTCAAAGTGCAAATGCCGGTCACTTATTTCCTTTTAACTAGATGAAAAAAGCCTCAGTTTCAAAGATACTAGCAACAAAATCCCTGTTGGCATCAAGAAAGTATGAAAAGAGCTTAGTAGAAACCTCAAGATCTGATAATGCGATTCCTCCTGAAGTGGGGAGAGGCAAAGAGTTATTCCTAATTTTTTTTTTTTTTAATGTTGTGTCAATATATATTCTGATGCTTTTATTACTGGGGCTGAATTGGAGACCAGTTTAACATAGCTGGTCCCCAGTTGCTAATACATGCTAAAAAAATTAAAATCAAAATCTCCCTTCTCCCTAGTCATGATCAAATGCAATTTTAGAAAACTTAAAGAGTTGGAGTGTCCAAGTAAAACTTCTGCCAGAAAAATGACCAAAACAAAATGTGGGACCATCCACTGCTCTGATGTAGGATTTCTATTTGCAGTATCTTTTGGAGTTTTTTTCCCAATGTGGACTTAAATTACTGAAAATATTTGAGAAATTTTACATTTCAGTTTTCACCATTACAGGTTTGGTTTTTTTTCCCCTACCATGTGAATGCTTCCTCTGCTTGCTCCATTTCATCTTATTTTAACTGTGCCAAATGGAGGAAACTGAGGCACAGGATTTTATGTGAAAGGGCTGCAGGCAGGCAGCATTTCTGCCCTCAGACACGTGTTGCTATGTGTGAGGACAGACACTGGCCAAGGGGAACCTTTGTCAGAAGATGCTGTCTCAAAGCATTCTGGAAAGTGGGCTGGAAAGCAAGAGCAGTTGGAAATTTCCATGTGGCAGGTTGGAAAGCTCAGTCAAGATACATCTGTTGTCAAGCAAGCAAGCTGATAAAACTGCAAGCTGATAGTTAAGTAACTCCTAGGGTGACACATATCCTCCTTTCCAGGCTTTCAGTGCTGCTGAATTCAATTTCTGTAGCACTATCACATCAACAGCCTTTTAAGGATTGATCAATTCATCTTCTCACCTATCATGAAGCTTCTGGATCAGGAAGATCAGTGAGCTCTGTATTAGGATAATTCACATGAATAGTTCTACCATGAGTAACAAGAAAAGGTAGCATATAGTGCTAATTATAGACTTAAGTTCTTTTCTGAACTGGGGCCAAAGCCTTCTAAAGCATTTTAACCTCCAGAGAGACAGAAATCAGAGCTTTGAGCTTTTACTCTTGAGCATTATATTGTATTGCAAGGTTCTGTTTCCAGATCCCTTCCTTCTGAATTTAAGCCAAAAAACAGATACAGGCTTGCCCAGAAAACAGGAGTGTTTATTACTTGTCCAAAGTTTTCCTCCATCTTGTGCCATTTCATATCTTTCCTTTAGTTCATACGACATTCTGACATCCGAAGACCAGTCCCATTTCCTTAACGGAAAAATGCAGGAAACCAACACCCTCGTGCCAGTGCCCACATCAACAACTCATGCACAACTCGGCATCTCCCTCAAGCCAACTATAAATGTTTCCTAGTGGGTTTTTTTTTGATTTTTTTTTTTTTTTGAGAAGCATTGGCTCACTACTTCAGTAACAGTACTCTCTTCTGGCACTGTACATCATCAGCCCCTTACCACGTCCATTACACCAGAGACACCTGTGTGGAGCTATAGAGCATTCTAAAAAAGATCTGACGACTAAAACAGTTTTTCCAGACCTGAGGTCACTCGTCCTAACAAGGTACTTCCTCCACAACACGTGTACAGTAATCTTTAGAACGGCATGGATTTTGAATATGTTTACAAGTGCAGGGTCACTGCCCCGTTCTCTTTCCACTTCTGAACCTGCAGCATTTCCAAACAAGATTAGTACTTCAGGATTTTGCCAAGCAATGGTCACATGAGAAGCTGGAGTTTTCAGAGACATACTTAATAGCCAGATTTTGCAAACACCATTCAGGGGGCTGCTATTGTGTGTAGGATCTCTGAGCTTTATGCTCATTTTGAAAAGCTGCTCAGGTTAACCTCTTCAGGAGAAACTCCTGCCGTATTTTCAGTGCCCTGATAAGCGAAGATAAAAGCAGGGCTTTACACAAGAATGGGGTGGAGGACACCTGCCATAAATAGTCCTTCAAAAGAATATAAAAGGAGTATCAAATGATAGCAAAAATACTTACAGCATCAAATAAGCCATTTAAAATATAGGGATCTTGCCTGAACCTGGGACAAGACCTTCATGCTTACACTGAACTAAATTTCAGATACATGAGTTCTGCTACCTGCAATGCTGCCTTGCTGATCCAGTCAGGGCCATTGTTGTCTGCCACTTTGGAGGACGAAGCAGGAATGGGATGTGTGTGTTTGAGAGGTATCACAGACATAAATTACGGGGGGGAAAAATAAACACCCAGGACAACCTGGGACAGAGGACAAAATGTCATTTGAGACAAAGGCTCAATAAGTTCTCTATAAAAATCTAAAGCCTTCTAGATTTCAGGTAATAAGAGAGGTGTATATAATGGATGCTCTTATTCAGAAAGGAAATATCTCTCTAATGTGTTCATGGTGAGATAATTTAATAAGTAGCACATACTCTATAAACCTCATTTGTGTTAAGAGGAATGGATTTCAAACCTCTTCAATGAGTTTACCTTGAACAGCAGTCACAAAATGGAAAGCTCTGAGTGATTGCAGGGGAAATGATCTCTGGGCTTTTAGAACGAATCTCTGGATTCTTAAACAACTAACATTTTGTTAATTAGTGTACCAGTTTTCAAACTGCTGCAAAAGAGTTTAACATTTGTAAGCTGTTCAGATCACACAACCTGGTGAACAATTTGATCTCCCTTACTTTTATAAATCACTGTTCATTTCACCACTTACTTCTCAAAAGAAGCACTTTTAACCACTGAACTACAGCAGGTTGTCATTAAACTGGACAGAATGTGACAGGACCTGACAGAGGCCCTAAGCTATCACTCAGGCAAGATACAGAAATGATACTTGTAAACTGCAGTCAATAAGAACAAAGAAACAAAGTTAAACTCCCAGAGTTAGAAAATATAAATATTAAGATAGTTTGGACACTTAAGGCAAATTTCAGTCTTCAAGTTTGCCAGGTTCAAAAGCAACCAAACTCTGCCTCTGCTGAATGCTATCATCTTATCTAAACTGAGGATTAGTTCTCCAGCATATGTTTGGACAACATGTCTGATGTCAGCCAGGGTTAATATGTGCCTGTTACAACACCAAATAAAAAATTGTAATAAGAATTACAAAGCCAGTAGTGGTGATGTTGCTTTAGCAGTTGCAGAGCCATCTGTGAACTTGGTTCTCTGACCCATCCTCCATCACCATGGGCCAGGAGACAAATCTAACATCAACACAACTCATTTTGGACATATATACAGTGAAACAGCAGACAGAACAGAAAAGAATTTATGCAGAGGTTTTTTTCCATACAGCTTTCCTAACTGGTTCAGTCAGGAAAATATTATCTACAAAATACTCTCCCATAGCACAACACTAGGGACCACCATCCACCTAAGAGATAGCAAGTAAGGATTCTTGTTACTGCTAAATTCATAACTGTCCAAAATCAGGACCTGAGCTAATATCTATCTGCCTCTTACGATCTCATACTTCCCTTTCAGCATATCCCATGCCTTACGCCATTGGGTAATCAAATAACATTCATTAAAATAAAAGGATGCCCGCAAGCATAACTATTTTTTTGCATAATAGTAGACTGTCCATATCTTGGATATCTAATATCCCCCAGCTCCTGAGGAACACTGCTCATCACTGGTCTCCACTTGGAGAGTATGACTTTTCTGGTCAGAAGAGTTAATTTTTTTAGCTCTTGTTGACCCTGTAGTGAAAGCCAGTTTTTGGTAACTGCAGTGCATTTAATGTTGCAGGTAACTGAGTTAACATCCAAGCCCCTGTGGGCTGATTGTGACAAGGTACGCAGAGAAGGCTTTTCAGCACTGGCTGGTTTTCGGTTTAACTTTGCAGAAATGTTAATACTTAAGTTTTATACCTCTACACATAGCACAAATGTATCCCTAGAATTAAGGTGTTTCTTGAAGGTCCATACTCGGTGTTTACGGTGAAATAATAATTTGGTTACCCTGTCTGACGTGGAAAAGTATAAACATTCTTTAGGATGCCTGCTGTCATCAAACACTCAACACTCTCCTAGCATCTCCTGATTAGAGCATCCTCCTTTCCTAAGAAGTTTTAAGACCAGAAGAAGCATTAAGAAAATAAAGGAGGTAAAGAGGTAAAGGATTAGTTTATCAAAGAGACTTGGGGAGCGGTGTGGCTGTTAACTGTCAGTATCGCTGCTAATGCTGCAGCAAACACAAATCAAATTAGTCCTGTGTGCTCAACTCTTTTTGATGTTCAGGCTTGTTTTACTTGCTGTGTTGAAAAAAAGAAGTTCTGAGGAAATTAAAGCCTAAGAAAATGCCAATGTCTGACAGATATAAATCCTGTTCTTAACGCTGTTTTCCTGCTGTGTAAGAGTTCCATGGTTTGAGTCATGCTGCAAGCAAGCATGCTAGAAAGTTAGGTGTTTACAGATAATTTGCCAACGTGCAAAGTGTTCTTCTCTTCAACCTGCTGTGTGACCATGAAGATCAGGTGAGAGGACTTGCAAAGCTTCCTCATGGCGGTATGGGAAGAAAAGTTTGCAGACAATTGTGCTGCAGCAAGAACTAATAGAAAACTCAGTTCAGCAAAGCCTTTTCCCAGAGTAGGCAGGACATGTGCCAAGACAGGGAGGGAACAGGGCTAGGAAGAGACTCTAATTAAAAGGTCATTACAGAAGCAGGTGAAGGTAATTGTTGCTGTACTGAAGGGTTTTGAAGAGGGGAATATAAGGAAAAGTATTTCAGAAGTGAAAGGAGTTCTTCATGCACTGTAGAGTTGGAAAAACTGCAATCTAGTCTGTGTAGTGTGTGGGCCATAGGATATCTGGAAATTAATTTGTTTTTACGGTACCATTTTTAGTTTAGAAAGCTATCTAATTGCCAAATCTTTTACCAGAGGTGAGAGTTCATACTATTTGACTTATTTGCAAGTTTATAATTATTCAGTTCTATGCTTCCTTAGGAGTTTTGGTGTTTGGAAGCTGTAGGCCAAGACCTGACCTCTGTGACACCTCTGCTATGGAATTAAATGCGTTTAGGGATTATTTCCTACTTGTGCTCTGAAAAGCCTCTCGTAGATATTGTTTAAGACCCTCAGGTTGTAGTTCAAGGCATGTAAACTTAGGTGTCCATGTGTAGGCACGTAAGCTACAGCCAAGCTTCTTGGCTCTGTTTATAGGCCACGGACTGGAGATCTACAGCAGACAACTGAGCTTATTCCTAAGAATATAACTGGAGCCAAGGTAGCCTGGAACCTGAGTCCCACTCTTACTGCATCACAGAACATGTTTTATGTTCATATTTGGTCAAACACTTTGTAATACCAACTCACATGCCTTCCTGGAGTAGGAAGAGCTATCGAAGAAAGGAGGGAACAGTAAAAATCTAGAAACTTTATAACAGGGGAGAAAAGGCCTGTCAGGAAGGAGAAGGAACAGCCCTCTACATAAGTCTGAACATAAGGGGAAAGTGCTGAGATGGCTGGAAGAGAAGTCACGGTTAGGAAAATGGAATCGAGGGATACACACGGGAGAAAGGAAACATAACAGCCACAAGAGCTGAAGGTGAAGGTAGCTTTGGGTGTGGGTGTGTAAGCACTGGAACAGCTCTTGATGGCTGTCTTGCAAGTAATCAATTACATTTTGGGTACATGCAAGGGAAGAGAGGAAATTAATTATGGCTCCAGCCCGATTTTAGGTTTTTGGAATAGTAATGAGGAAGCTCTGAAAGAGGAGGAATGAACTGCAGCAAGTCATTTGTCATCACACACTGTGGTTTGAGGCTGGTTTTGTGGTGGCAATATGAAAGTGAGAGTTGGAAGATTCAATTACCATCACTGCTTTTCACTTATGCAGTGAATTACCTCTCAGCACTGTGTGGCTGCTCTCTCCCATGGATAAAAGAAAGCTGATGGGATATTCTTTGTTTGTTTTGCAAGGATGATTTAGGCCAAATTTCTTGGACTGCTGTTTCTAGTTGCAACCTATAATTTTCAAGCAGTGACAGAGAACATATAAAGTTGCTCAGAACTCAAAAATTAACTTTTTAAACAAGTCTTGATGGATCCTCACAGCCTCGTTGGTTTAACTGGTTTCTTGACTGATGAGAGATGGCTGTTTTAAATTAATTTGGAAGCTTCTACACACAGTTCTGGCACTGGCTGAACTGAAATTGGCTTTGAAACTGCTAATTCAGTTGAGAGATTTGACTAGAGAGCATGGCCTTGGCAATGCAGGATCATTCTCTGAAGGAAGACAGTCTGAAAAGGATCGCACTTTCAGCTATGAAATTAGGTCACTCTAATTGAACAGAGCCTTTTTCTCTTTCCACCTTCATGGCTGTAAAATATATCCATCCATCACTTAATGATCTGCAGGGTTTGCATTGTTTATTTCTTATACAGCAAGTTTGAGGATCCAAGTGAAAGCCTAAACATGTTATTAGCATTGTACTGTAATGCACCACTGTCCTATCCCGCTCTGGAAAAACAGGCTTTATTCTCCTAGCAATGAACACCTGGTGGTCTGCTGGCTTTTCAGAGATCTGTGTAAACAAGCAAGCACATGCTGCCCATCCCACCTTTAACTTACTCTTTATAGGTTTCTTGACTCTCCAGGTTTTGAAGGGAGTGTAGAAGTTTAAAAGAGGTAGAAGAAAATTACTTAGTCAAAAAGAGGAGAGGAGGTTTTGGTTCAGTGTTGCAGTCAAGTGTCAGGACATTCAGGAGCCTTGCTTAGCTCTCACTGTTCTGAAAAGAAGAGGGCTTCATCTTGGCCAGAGTGAGTCCATCAGGGAATCCTGTGTGTCACACATAAGCAGCTGCTATCCAGAAATTAACCTGATCTAGGTGGGTACTTAAAATTCCAAATGTCAGGTCAGAGAAAGAGTATTAGCAGTCAACCTGTTCACAACACTGAATTTAATAGAAAATTGCTACCTTTGGGGCATTGCTTGCAGATGGGGGGGTTTAATAGTTTTTCAGTATAACGTGTAGAATGCAACTACTTTTCAGCTGTGCAATATTCCAAATGTACCCTCCAGAAAAACCACAGGGCTTTTAATGCTTTGAAATACTGTTTGTATGCTAGACTATCTAGGAGGGAAGGAGAGAATTGTGGCCCCTCTCAATCTGTAATCCTGCTTGCAAGTAAGAGGCTTAAATCTCCCCAAGTCACTGGCTCCATCTGTTGCTTTCTCTCCTCCTCCCCTGGTCTCTCAGAAAGCAGCACCGAAATCCTGGTCACAGATTGTTTTTTCTCACTTGAGAGACCACAGGCCTGTCCAGATTATTTACAGACAATAACAGCAAACAGGCCTCAGTGCACGTTTCAGTTCTTTTAATTTTCCTCCTAACTTTTTCTAAATTTTACTTCTTGCAATCGTGCGGCTTGCAGCGGGCGTTGAGCAGACATTCTCACTGTAGCAATGTCATGTCAAGCGTCTGTCTCTCGAGCTGAGAATGTCAGGTTCAAGAAGTGCTTAGGTAATATTTTGCTGAGTGTTTTTATAGTGAGATAAAATTGGATGGGTTTACCTTTATGTTTTTCTTTCCTGTGAACATTGAGAGGTACTCCCTTGATTTGCAGCTTTATGCCAGTACAATGGCAGTTTTATAGGTAGTGAGTCAGCTGTAGCTCAAAAAGAAATTTCTCCGGCTGAAAAGTAACTAGAATAAAACCCAGAAATATTTTTCTAGGAAAGAAATGGAGCTGCTGCTTCTAAGAAGCTTAATACTTTGAAATGAAGACAGGAAGAGTCAATGTTTTGATTACTTGATTGCAACACTAACCAAGAGATGAGGGGGAGCAAACCAGTTAAAAAAAAAAAGTTTCATGTCAATGTTGTGTACATTGACATGACACTGCCTCTTGATTAACCTTTTTAACTATCCTTACGTCATACAATTTTCAAACTAAATAAGTTTTAAAAGTTCCTCTCTTTGTGTTCAGTGAGTGCTCTTAATGCTCTTCCAGATTAATAGAAACTTCCAATGTATTTTAAACTGTCATTCTCAGAAATGGAAAAAGGGAAGGCGAAATCATACAATGCTTTGGTTCAACTTGTTGGGAAGGTCAGGAGAAACTGGAGAATGCTTCACACTCTTGCCATAAGCCCTGGCACGAGCAGAGTTGGTGCTTGACCGTGGTGCAGCCACGACAGTGGATGTGTCCCTTAGGTGAGGCAGACAGCCACGCTCTGTCCTGTCAGGTGTCGCTGCCTGGAGCAGCTCCTGCAGCCGCCTGTTCTGACAGGACAGCTTGCTTGGAAAAATGCTCCCAACCCACTTCCCACTGCCTCAGCATTTTGCTCTGTGGAGCCAGGCTGAGCAGCTCTCAGCCAGCAGCAGCACCTGACCCCTTGATCCATTCAAGTAGCAACCTTCTCCATTTTGGGTCAGTGGATGCCTTGGGGTCTATCATGTGCTGAGGTTGCTAATGGCTTTCTGTGGTCTGTCATTGAGATTGCAGGGAAATTAATGCAGTTCTCCAACTGGGAACAAACTATTCAGGAGGAGAAAATTTTGGGCTTACAAATGAGAAATCTGCCCTTTTTCTCTGAGAGCTCTCTGGCTTTTTTGAAGGGAGCTAAAAAGCTCAGATGAAGGGCATTTTCCTACAGTAGGGGGAGTAAATTGTCAATTCATGCAAAACTTATGAGGTTTCCATCTAACAGTATATGTAGCCTGAAAGGATTATTTTTGGTCTCTGCCTTCCCCTTCACTTGCCTGAAGGGAAGAAACTAAAGTCCTGTATACACATAATTAGATATATTTCTACTCTTCAAAATGTTGCAGGGGCACTTTATGTTAGATTTTTATGGGATTTGTTGAAAAAAGGGCAACAACATCTGAATTGTCTAGTCTGATATGCAAAGTATGGGTCCTACATACTGAGTTGGATCATCATTTCTCTCAATTACGCTCTGGTAGTTTGCTTTAGATAGACAATTCACATTTATATTACAGAAGTCAGCTGGACAGGCTTACTCCTCTACCCTTCCTAAAAATCACCTTGAGTTGCAAGGTTGGAAATCCCAGCTTACTTGCAGCTATTGTAACCTTGTGACTTCATGGCAGTTACAGCTATAAACTTCTACATCCTAATTTACCATTTCAAAACTAGAAATACAAAAGCTACCTTCTGAAATAGAAGAAAACAAACTATGTCAAAGAAGGAACCCTATAACCATTTGTCATATAACTGCTCCTCACTTCCAGTAGACATTTTTACAGAGGATCATGGTTTTCATTGTCTTGCCCCAAGAGAAATTGAGATGCTAAAAGAAATTATAGCCTAAACCAAAACCATCAGGCATCAACCACTTGTATCTCTGATAAAATGCTTTTTTTCTCTAAAGTGCATCCAGGAAGCTGCCTATGATTGGAAACATTAGAGGAACCACACAGAAGCAAATGCAGCTTGAGTGTCAGACAACCATTTTCATGCAAAATGTACTAAAAGCCTGCAGCTAAGAGCTGAATACTTACAGGTTCAGCCATTTAGAAAAAAAATGCAAGCATATCTGCACCTTTCATCCATCTCTTTACAGCACATAAATGAATGCCTGTCATCAAAACATTCAAGCCATCTTTCAGCAGACTAACTAGCATTTTAAGAAAATGAACTCTCTCTCAAAAAAAATCATTTTTCACCCAAACATGACAGCAGTCTATCACATAACGCAGGATATGTTAGGCTTGGTGTTAACTACTAAGTTCACTGGGAGAAGAAAGCAAAACGAAGATTTTATCTAATAATACATTCAAATTTTTTGAAATAAAACCATTTCTCTTTGGTGATCATAGGAAAGCTCACCTACATCCCATGACTGTTCCCAGAAGGTTTAAAGAAAACAAAGGTTTCATCACAAGTAAAGCCCATTTACCCCCAGTCACCTTCCCACAGAGGTCTTCCTGCTTCAACTACAGGAAACATTGCAGGCTCTCATCCCCAGGTGGGATCAGAACCACCTGGATCTCTGCACAGCTGGCTGTGAGCAATCCAGGAGTGTATTGGGGACAACTTCCTGGCCCAGGTATCAGGCAAACCTACCAGAGAAGCATGTGCCACAATGTTTTCTTGCCGCCAAGATGCAAAGGGGACAATTTGAAGAGACACTGACTACTTGTTCATGCAATTGAACTGATATGAGCCATCCTCAGGCAATGCCTTCTCAATCTAAGTGAGCTCATCCAGTGTGGCCACGTGTGACATGTAACCACAGGAGCAGGTGTTCCCACTCTTGATCACTATTTAATGTAATAAAGGCACTGCCATTATTTTCAGGAGCCCGTTTCAGAAATTTGGATACCACCTCCAAATTTGAATATGTCTGGAGATTCTTCCCACAAAAAAGGTGCCAAGACAGACCTTGCTGGCCTTTGCCTCCCCCCGGCAGAACATCATCTGCACCACCAACAGTGGGGTTAGATGCTTTTCTTCCCAAGGAAAGGTACTCTCACCTATTTTCAGGAGCTCACATCCCAAATTTGGATACCATCTTCAGAGGTGAATACATTAAGGATTGCTCCTGTACTAAATGTGACAGGAAAGAAAGCTGGTGCTGGCTGTTACCTCCCCTGGGCAGCACATAGCTGCACCACCCCCACTGGGGATCGTTCTTTCCTTCCCAAATAAAGGTACTGTCACCGCTGCCAGGAGCCCACCTCCAAAATTTGGATACCACCACAAAAATGGTCTGATGAAAGAGCATGACAGTTAATTTATCTGAATTTTGGAAGTAGGCTCCTGAGAATTATGGCAGTCCATTTTTTTTTTTTTTTTTTGTCAAGGCAAACTCCTATCCCCAGGCTTGGTGGTGAAAATGATAGAGTGCCCAGGGGAGGAACAGGCCTGGAACAGCTTTCTATCTGGGCACATTTTGTATGGAAGCAATCCTCCAGCATATTCAGTTTTGCAGGTGGTATCCAAATTCGGCTCTAGTGGAGCATTCACTGTTGGATCTTGGGTGTGCAAGAGTCAAATACCTTATGGTGCATAGACACGAGCAGGAAAGTGCATAGCACCAGTTTTGGTGATGGAGTTCAAGGGCTGTGACTTAAAGGGGGGAGCCTTCAGCAGCTTTCTCACCGGGCACAGGAGTGTGGCGCAAATTAAGGGCTCCAAATAGAAGGTGAAAGTCAGCAAAAGCTTTTTGTGCTGGCACATTTTGTTTGTCAGTAACGTCCAGACGTTTTCAGCTTTGGATCTGCACATTGGATTGTTTGGAGAGCAAATGGCACATTTAGTTCTTTTGCAAGTACACAGCGTCATCTGGTGGAGCTGAACAGGGACAGTGAGAAGGATAAACGCATCGGCTTTTTTGTTTTTTGTCCTGGCACCTTTCCAGCGGGAGCAGTTCGTGGAGAGGTTCAGTTCTGGACCTCGGCACTGCGAGAGTGAAAGGATGTGATCCTACACATACCTGGCAAGGAAAGTGGGTAGTCTCAGTGTTGGTAGTGCAATTTATATCCACCTATATGTAGGTGTTGCTGGCCTTTACCTGTCCTTGCCAGCCTATTATCTGAACCTTCCTGAACTTTTTCTTTGGGTGTGCACTGTTGCTTCTTGTTACATAACTTGCCAAAAAAACCACTGTAAGTCCTCTTTATCTGTTTCTCCACTGGTTTCCACTGGTTCCAGCTACATTTATCATCCTGTGTGCATACCTTTACATCCTTTAGTCTTTTTTTTGCTAGTTAGTCTCGAAGTTCTGTTCGGCAGCTTCAGGGGAACTGAAAATTTCTATTCTCTATGTTATTTATCAGGGGATAAAGGGCAGGAAATGTAAGGGAAGAAGAGTGGGAAAGGTGAGGTGCCTGGGCTTTCAAGCATGAAGTAATTGGTTGCTCATGCAGAAATTAATTGCAAATTTATTAACACCTTTGTGCAACAAAGGAGAGACATTGTCCTGCATTTTGAGAAAACAGCTGGCAGAATCAGTCCCAGAAAAGAGATTTTCAGGGTCTGAAAGGTCACAGCCCTGAAAGAAAGGCAACTTCAGGACTTCTAAGAATTGTCTTCCTTTTTATGGGCACATCTTTCCCCAGGGAAATTCTGTATTAACATCATAAAAAATTCAGCTTCTGAAACGAGCAGAGAGGATCACAAAGGCCTGTAGGAGAACCTTGTCTAGAAAGGCTTTCCCCACCCTCTGCAATGAGATGATTTGATGGCAGGACTATCCCTTCACTGTTAGACATGAATAAGTGGAAACTGTAGGCCTTGAACTGCTCTTATATTTCAAATTCATGATGTTGCTCACACTATTTAAGCAATTTGATTTTCTTAATTTAGCAACATGGGTGTAATTTCTGCTGTTTATCTGGGTACAAAAGACTGGGATCAAACCCCATCATTTTGCAGTGAGAATAAAATGTGTTCCACTCTATGGATTCCATTCCATTCCATTCCATTCCATTCCATTCCATTCCATTCCATTCCATTCCATTCCATTCCATTCCATTCCATTCCACGAAATTTTATTCCATTCCACTTCGTTCAATTTCATTCTGTGAAATTCTGTTGAAATCCATTTAATTGAATTCCTTGCCGTTTTGTGATGTTCCATTCCATTCCATTCCATTCCATTCCATTCCATTCCATTCCATTCCATTCCATTCTCCATTCCATTCCATGTGTCATTACATGCCATTACATTCCAATCTGTTCCAGTCCAACCCATGCCATTCCATGCCGTTCTATGATGTTCCATCCTAGTCCACTTCATCCCATTCCATTTCATCCCATCCCATTCCTTTCCTTTAATTTTAATTTAATTCCACTCCGTAGCATTCTTCCATTCCTCCATTCTGTGAGGTTTCACTCAATTCCATTTTATACGATTCAATTCCATTTAATATAATTTAATTCCATTCCATTCCATTCCAGTAAATTCAATTCCATTCCATTCTATGCCATTCTATGATGTTTCATTCCATTCCATGCCACTCCAGTCTATGAAATTCCATTCCATTCCATTCCATTCCATTCCATTCCATTCCATTCCATTCCATGCCAGGCCATTTTAAGATGTTCCATTCAAATCCATCCACTCAATTCCATTTAATTTCAATTAATTTCCAAACATTCCATTACATACCGTTCCATTCCATGTCTTTCCATGTCTCTCCATTCCATTCCATTTAATTTAATTCCATTCTGTACCAATTTATGAAATTTAATTCCATTAAATTCCATTCCATTCCATGCCATTCTGTAAACATTTATTGCATTTTGTTCCATTCCATGTTGTTTCATTCAATTTCATTCTGCTCCATTCCATTCCATTGCATTGAATTCAGTTGCATTCTATGAAATTCCCTTCCCTTCCCTTCCCTTCCCTTCCCTTCCCTTCCCTTCCCTTCCCTTCCTTCCCTTCCCTTCCCTTCCCTTCCCTTCCCTTCCCTTCCCTTCCCTTCCCTTCCCTTCCCTTCCCTTCCCTTCCCTTCCCTTCCCTTCCCTTCCCTTCCCTTCCCTTCCCTTCCCTTCCCTTCCCTTCCCTTCCCTTCCCTTCCCTTCCCTTCCCTTCCCTTCCCTTCCCTTCCCTTCCCTTCCCTTCCCTTCCCTTCCCTTCCCTTCCCTTCCCTTCCCTTCCCTTCCCTTCCCTTCCTTCCCTTCCCTTCCCCTCCCCTCTTTTCACTGTCTGCACCACGAATGGTGCGAAGAGTAACGACACAAAGTCCAAGTCCAGGAGCAATAACACTTAATTAATTATAAATCAGTTTATATAACTTAGATCGCCAGCATGGCATAAGGTCATTGGTCACTGATCATCCACCTCCTAGAATGATTGGTGGAGGTTACAAAACATTCATTTGAGAATATTTTCTTCAGTATACCATAACAACCCTGCTGCTGAATAACAGCAGGTGCAAGATAAAGTTAGTTTACAGAACCCGTAGCAATGTTTTTCATAGTTTCTGCGAGAAATGCAGGGCTCTCACAAAATGCTACAGAAAGCTGGAAAATTTCTCTGCTAAAGCTTTTCAGCGTCTACACACTCTGACGTTCCAATTCATTCCATTCCACTCTATGGAATTCCATGCCATTCTATGATGTTCCACTCCATTCCATTCCATTCTGGAATGGTGGGGGCAGGGACAATCTCCATCTCTGATGCAGTGGTTTGGATACCTCAGCCAGCCTTTTTTCTGGCTGCACGTAGTCTGAGCCTCAGACCTATCTATTTTAATGGCAGAGGAGATTCCAGGGAACACGGACAAGATTCGTGCCCCTTTCCTATCTTAAAACGCTCCTGGCTGCAATGGTGCTCAGCTGCTGAGAGAGCAAAGAGAGGTGAATCTCCACAGGATGGCAGTAAAACCCAGCGCGTTCCTCATCCGTCTTTGGGGGGAGATGAAAAGGACTTTAACACACAAGCCTGCATTCAGCTCCTGGACTATTTCTAGGACCACAAATGAATTGTTTATCATCTTAGTGCTTTGGTTTTCCATGGCAAACGTGTATATGTGTGTCCATGCATAGCAATGGCATCTCCTAGCTAGTAGCAAAAGGGTTGGCAAATTCCAATTATCAGTTTGCCTTGGCCCCTCGAGAAGATTGATCAAGCATGGGGGAAAGGGCATAATATAGACCAAGTAAACCTAATTCCTGTCTACCCACCTGCTTGACTGAAAGTGCCCCAAAAGAGCATTCCTCAGTTCTTTCTCAGCCCTGAAGTTGTGTAACTCTATCCTTCCTTTCAGGCCTATTTGCATGGTGTGGAAGAAAAGCTGAGGTATCCAGGCAAAAGCAGCTGGTGGTGGGATAGAGCAGAAAATCAGGCAAGAATGAGAAACGGCAGAATGGGAGAACAGCAGCAAGCAGGAAAGAAAAACATTTTGAAGAAAGTTTATGTAAAAAAAAAAAAAGCAGACATAAAAGAGCCAAACACAAAGAAGCTGATGTACAGAAAACTACAACCCAAGGAAGGGAAGAAGCGAGAAAACAGGAGAGGAGCTTGAGGCCTGGGTTGTCTCTGGATGTACAGAAATCTCACTTATTTGTTGAAGAATGGGGCTTTCCCTTGAGCTGGTTGATCACTCACTTGCCAGCTGAAGAACAGACAGGTGAGTTTGCTGACAGGTTTGATTGCCCAGATTCCCTGCAATTCGTATCATTGAGTACTGACAGAGGAAGGACCAGGTTTCAAAGTAGTCAAAAAACTCCACTGAGCAGTGGTGGGTGGGCTGCTGTTCCTGAACAGGAGGTGGCTGTTACCAGGTGATTTATGTCATTTCTCTATCCTTCCTGACACACCCAGCCTCTTGCCCATCATTTTTGTCTTGTTTTTCTGGGCAAATGGTAAAGTTTCTGGGTCAGGGACTATAATTTTCTACATATGTATACACAGAATGCTGGTCTTAATCTGAGAGCACCATGTACTTGCTCTAAAAGTTTATGTGATAGATCTGTCAAGGGTCTGAGAGGACTGGAGGGAGACAGCAGAGGGATTTGGAGTCAGCCTGTGGGTGTGCAGGAGACACTGAGGGTCTTGAGAGTGTTACCATTCCTGAACCTGGGCCCCCTCTCTGAGCAAAATTAGGCCCCTATGATACCCAACTGCAAATCTCACCTGGGTTTTGCAGTCCTTGTCTGCACCATTACTGCTGCCTGCAGCTGATAGAGGGAAACCCTCCTGTCTTCATTTTAGCAGCATCCACACTCTATTCCTTTTATTTCTGTTTCTTACACATGCAGGCATATAGAAAGTTTGTCCACAACTGCTGAGTAGCCAAAGCTTTTTGTTTGCATTCTAGACAGAAAAAAATCCAAATATATAGATTTGTTTGCTGGACTGCCTGACTAGCATCGTTCTGGGGGTTTTCAGTAGCAGCAAGTAATTTCTTGATGGGCTGTTCCAGTGATTATAATCCTAACAAATGAGAAGTTTAACTGCACTAAATGGCAGGTGTCTAAACTGTAGGTGTGACAGTTTAACCATTGAATCCAGCACGATTACAGTGTCCGCTCTTGAATGTCTAAGTGCTTGAGGGATACAGACAAATGTCTTGCAGAGTTCAGAGAGCACCCAAAAATGTTAAGAACTGGAATGGATTGCCCTCCTTGAAGAAAGAGTTCCAGAGTGCAATTATATTACTGAAGCTGAAGATCCCCTGGAAACTCGACTCATTGATACAGGTTAATAGTGGAGATACCCCCACCATAAGAATTTAAAAATTAAAACCTGCTGTGTAACTTTAGGATCAATTCCAAAACATATTAAGTCAACATCCAAAAAATACCATATTGGGGAATCCCTCACACCCACTATCCAATAAAGAAAACTGATCTTTGGGTTCACGGGTGGGAGGCACTTACTAATAAGCATTGGATTAATGATTGCAATTGAATTTACCCTTTTAATGATCAGAATAACTATTGTATTACTTGCATTATTACTTCTTCTTCTATCTTTTCTCTTACTAACCAATCTACATATCACCCACCATGGGCAACCCATAAACCGAAGAAACATCAGAAGAAAAGTTTAAGTCACGGGGTGATTGTCAGAGACTGAAATATTATTATTTATGACTTAAACATTTTCTTGAAAGACTTTTAAAACTGCTATTACAAAGCTGCAGAGAAGACCAACACACCCTGAATGGGCCCTGACTGAGGCCTTAGACCCCTCGCTGCATGAGGGTAAAGATAAAGTAACAACTCAGGCGCTGGGGACATTCACAAAGCACAGGCTTAACACCTCCAGGGTGGAGACCACAGCCCCAGGGCTATCAGCTACCAGGCTCGAAACAGACCCTCCACCAAGGTGTGGAGGGAGGGAGAGGTTTTGGGTATCTTAGAAAGCCTCTGGTCAGAGGCGCAGTCACTGCCCATCCTCCACTGTGCAGAGGAGCCCAGCTGAGGGGTCCTCACCCGGGAGAGGAAGCTTATCCACAGCAGAAGGGGGTGACATGGCCCATCACAGGGGCCCCCCTCAAAGGGGTCCCCAGACCCTGCACCCGACACAGAGATGATGCAACAGGACCCTCAGTGTTGCAAGGGACAGTGTGTCAAGCCAGCCCCTGCAGGGAGACACGTGGGGCGTTCCCACATGCCCACAGTGTATATTAATCCACGGAATTCTGTACTCTGTGGTCGTGTGCGGTGTGGCACGGCGTCGGCCACGGCCGGCGACGGGGGACCCTCACCAGCAGAAGATGGAGGGGAGCAACGAGACATCGTCGGGACCCTCGGATGGATGATGTGCTTCCACCTAACTCCTGTCACCTCTCCCTGTCCCCCACCCCCACTCACACTTCTATCTTTCTCTTTCTTTCTTTCTTTCTTTCTTTCTTTCTGTCTTTCTGTCTTTTCTTTCTTTCTTTCTCCTCTCTACTATTAAATAAAGACATCAATGTTTTGGCAACAACATCTAACCTCGTTTGGTTGTAATCTCGTTTGTGGGAATATTTAGAACCTTCAAAGTTCTTTCCGGTTTATGCACAGAGACTTAGCTTTCTTTGCTTTCTGAGCTTAAACCGGATCGTAACACTGACCCAGCAGAAAAAGGACTAGTGCAGAAAATAAGCTACCATCCTATCAACCAATGATGGCCAGTGCACATTTTCTGGCTGATGCAGACTTTGTCATATAACATGGCAGTTTCAGGGAGATAGTGCCTTCATACACAGAGAATAAATCTGGCTTCTTGTTCCAACGTCAACTGATTTACTGAGGATGTGAGATTTCCAACCAGCAGCACTACATCCCGGGTATCTGCTTCACTTCTTAACCTGCTGAAGAAAACCACCATGCCCTTAGGGATTCAAATGGCATCAAAATCACTCTGTGGTAGGTGTTTCCACTTACAATAGGCAGTATTGTGAGGGAAAAGAAGATTTCCTCAGCAAATATCAGATTATTCGCTCTTACGAGAACCGTAAAATTACTTTTAGGCTAGCCAATGTTTTAAAGTGTAGGCACTGAAATCTGCAACTGAGGCACTTAACCTGCAACTGAGTTTTACAAATATGACCACATTGGTGAGAAGTGTAGGGTGCTCTTATCTCCTGTTGAGGTCAGGGCACGGAGACCTGTGGACGCTTGAAATGTTCCCAAAGCAAGCCACTGTTGATGAGACACCTGTATCCAGTGTGACAGCAGGTAACTCATTGTAGGCAACTCTCAGTAGCAATGACAGTGTGCAGACAACCAACAAAAAGCTGCCAGTGCAAATTAGGAAATGATAATTGTATGGTGATTGTACGGATGGTTAGCAGGATGAGGGAAGTGATCATTCCCCTGTACTCAGCACTGGGGAGGCTGCACCTCGAGTGCTGCCTTCAGTTCTGGGCCCCTCACTTTAAAATGTCCATTGAGGTGCTGGAGCATGTCCAGAGAAAGGCAAGACGGCTCATGAAAGGTCTAGAGAACACTCTTATGTCTTATGAGCAGCAGCTGAGGGAGCTGGAGTTGTTTTGTCTGGAGAAGAGGAGGCTCAGGAGGGACCTCATCCTTCTCTACAACTCCCTGAGAGGAGGCTGTAGTGAGGTGGGGGTCAGTCTCTTCTGCCGTGCCTGCAGTGAGAG
>JACSVZ010000006.1:67802807-67824847 GCA_014706295.1 Lycocorax pyrrhopterus obiensis | reverse complement strand
GAGAATGTCAGGTTCAAGAAGTGCTTAGGTAATATTTGCTGAGTGTTTTTATAGTGAGATAAAATTGGATGGGTTTACCTTTATGTTTTTCTTTCCTGTGAACATTGAGAGGTACTCCCTTGATTTGCAGCTTTATGCCAGTACAATGGCAGTTTTATAGGTAGTGAGTCAGCTGTAGCTCAAAAAGAAATTTCTTCCGGCTGAAAAGTAACTAGAATAAAACCCAGAAATATTTTTCTAGGAAAGAAATGGAGCTGCTGCTTCTAAGAAGCTTAATACTTTGAAATGAAGACAGGAAGAGTCAATGTTTTGATTACTTGATTGCAACACTAACCAAGAGATGAGGGGGAGCAAACCAGTTAAAAAAAAAAAGTTTCATGTCAATGTTGTGTACATTGACATGACACTGCCTCTTGATTAACCTTTTTAACTATCCTTACGTCATACAATTTTCAAACTAAATAAGTTTTAAAAGTTCCTCTCTTTGTGTTCAGTGAGTGCTCTTAATGCTCTTCCAGATTAATAGAAACTTCCAATGTATTTTAAACTGTCATTCTCAGAAATGGAAAAAGGGAAGGCGAAATCATACAATGCTTTGGTTCAACTTGTTGGGAAGGTCAGGAGAAACTGGAGAATGCTTCACACTCTTGCCATAAGCCCTGGCACGAGCAGAGTTGGTGCTTGACCGTGGTGCAGCCACGACAGTGGATGTGTCCCTTAGGTGAGGCAGACAGCCACGCTCTGTCCTGTCAGGTGTCGCTGCCTGGAGCAGCTCCTGCAGCCGCCTGTTCTGACAGGACAGCTTGCTTGGAAAAATGCTCCCAACCCACTTCCCACTGCCTCAGCATTTTGCTCTGTGGAGCCAGGCTGAGCAGCTCTCAGCCAGCAGCAGCACCTGACCCTTGATCCATTCAAGTAGCAACCTTCTCCATTTTGGGTCCAGTGGATGCCTTGGGGTCTATCGTTGCTGAGGTTGCTAAATGGCTTTCTGTGGTCTGTCATTGAGATTGCAGGGAAATTAATGCAGTTCTCCAACTGGAACAAACTATTTCAGGAGGAGAAAATTTTGGGCTACAAATGAGAAATCTGCCCTTTTTCTCTGAGAGCTCTCTGGCTTTTTTGAAGGGAGCTAAAAAGCTCAGATGAAGGCATTTTCCTACAGTAGGGGAGTAAATTGTCAATTCATGCAAAACTTATGAGGTTTTCCATCTAACAGTATATGTAGCCTGAAAGGATTATTTTTGGTCTCTGCCTTCCCCTTCACTTGCCTGGAAGGAAGAAACATAAAGTCCTGTATACACATAATTAATATATTTCTACTCTTCAAAATGTTGCAGGGGCACTTTATGTTAGATTTTTATGGGATTTGTTGAAAAAAGGGCACAACATCGAATTGTCTATCTGATATGCAAACGTATGGGTCCTACATACTGAGTTGGATCAATCATTTCTCTCAATTACGCTCTGGTAGTTTGCTTTAGATAGACAATTCACCATTATATTACAGAAGTCAGCTGGACAGGCTTACTCCTCTACCCTTCCTAAAAATCACCTTGAGTTGCAAGGTTGGAAATCCCAGCTTACTTGCAGCTATTGTAACCTTGTGACTTCATGGCAGTTACAGCTATAAACTTCTACATCCTAATTTACCATTTCAAAAACTAGAAATACAAAAGCTACCTTCTGAAATAGAAGAAAACAAACTATGTCAAAGAAGGAACCCTATAACCATTTGTCATATAACTGCTCCTCACTTCCAGTAGACATTTTTACAGAGGATCATGGTTTTCATTGTCTTGCCCCAAGAGAAATTGAGATGCTAAAAGAAATTATAGCCTAAACCAAAACCATCAGGCATCAACCACTTGTATCTCTGATAAAATGCTTTTTTTTCTCTAAAGTGCATCCAGGAAGCTGCCTATGATTGGAAACATTAGAGGAACCACACAGAAGCAAATGCAGCTTGAGTGTCAGACAACCATTTTCATGCAAAATGTACTAAAAGCCTGCAGCTAAGAGCTGAATACTTACAGGTTCAGCCATTTAGAAAAAAAATGCAAGCATATCTGCACCTTTCATCCATCTCTTTACAGCACATAAATGAATGCCTGGCATCAAAACATTCAAGCCATCTTTCAGCAGACTAACTAGCATTTTAAGAAAATGAACTCTCTCTCAAAAAAAATCATTTTTCACCCAAACATGACAGCAGTCTATCACATAACGCAGGATATGTTAGGCTTGGTGTTAACTACTAAGTTCACTGGGAGAAGAAAGCAAAACGAAGATTTTATCTAATAATACATTCAAATTTTTTGAAATAAAACCATTTCTCTTTGGTGATCATAGGAAAGCTCACCTACATCCCATGACTGTTCCCAGAAGGTTTAAAGAAAACAAAGGTTTCATCACAAGTAAAGCCCATTTACCCCCAGTCACCTTCCCACAGAGGTCTTCCTGCTTCAACTACAGGAAACATTGCAGGCTCTCATCCCCAGGTGGGATCAGAACCACCTGGATCTCTGCACAGCTGGCTGTGAGCAATCCAGGAGTGTATTGGGGACAACTTCCTGGCCCAGGTATCAGGCAAACCTACCAGAGAAGCATGTGCCACAATGTTTTCTTGCCGCCAAGATGCAAAGGGGACAATTTGAAGAGACACTGACTACTTGTTCATGCAATTGAACTGATATGAGCCATCCTCAGGCAATGCCTTCTCAATCTAAGTGAGCTCATCCAGTGTGGCCACGTGTGACATGTAACCACAGGAGCAGGTGTTCCCACTCTTGATCACTATTTAATGTAATAAAGGCACTGCCATTATTTTCAGGAGCCCGTTTCAGAAATTTGGATACCACCTCCAAATTTGAATATGTCTGGAGATTCTTCCCACAAAAAAGGTGCCAAGACAGACCTTGCTGGCCTTTGCCTCCCCCCGGCAGAACATCATCTGCACCACCAACAGTGGGGTTAGATGCTTTTCTTCCCAAGGAAAGGTACTCTCACCTATTTTCAGGAGCTCACATCCCAAATTTGGATACCATCTTCAGAGGTGAATACATTAAGGATTGCTCCTGTACTAAATGTGACAGGAAAGAAAGCTGGTGCTGGTTGTTACCTCCCCTGGGCAGCACATAGCTGCACCACCCCCACTGGGGATCGTTCTTTCCTTCCCAAATAAAGGTACTGTCACCGCTGCCAGGAGCCCACCTCCAAAATTTGGATACCACCACAAAAATGGTCTGATGAAAGAGCATGACAGTTAATTTATCTGAATTTTGGAAGTAGGCTCCTGAGAATTATGGCAGTCCTTTTTTTTTTTTTTTTTGTCAAGGCAAACTCCTATCCCCAGGCTTGGTGGTGAAAATGATAGAGTGCCCAGGGGAGGAACAGGCCTGGAACAGCTTTCTATCTGGGCACATTTTGTATGGAAGCAATCCTCCAGCATATTCAGTTTTGCAGGTGGTATCCAAATTCGGCTCTAGTGGAGCATTCACTGTTGGATCTTGGGTGTGCAAGAGTCAAATACCTTATGGTGCATAGACACGAGCAGGAAAGTGCATAGCACCAGTTTTGGTGATGGAGTTCAAGGGCTGTGACTTAAAGGGGGGACGCCTTCAGCAGCTTTCTCACCGGGCACAGGAGTGTGGCGCAAATTAAGGGCTCCAAATAGAAGGTGAAAGTCAGCAAAAGCTTTTTGTGCTGGCACATTTTGTTTGTCAGTAACGTCCAGACGTTTTCAGCTTTGGATCTGCACATTGGATTGTTTGGAGAGCAAATGGCACATTTAGTTCTTTTGCAAGTACACAGCGTCATCTGGTGGAGCTGAACAGGGACAGTGAGAAGGATAAACGCATCGGCTTTTTTGTTTTTTGTCCTGGCACCTTTCCAGCGGGAGCAGTTCGTGGAGAGGTTCAGTTCTGGACCTCGGCACTGCGAGAGTGAAAGGATGTGATCCTACACATACCTGGCAAGGAAAGTGGGTAGTCTCAGTGTTGGTAGTGCAATTTATATCCACCTATATGTAGGTGTTGCTGGCCTTTACCTGTCCTTGCCAGCCTATTATCTGAACCTTCCTGAACTTTTTCTTTGGGTGTGCACTGTTGCTTCTTGTTACATAACTTGCCAAAAAAACCACTGTAAGTCCTCTTTATCTGTTTCTCCACTGGTTTCCACTGGTTCCAGCTACATTTATCATCCTGTGTGCATACCTTTACATCCTTTAGTCTTTTTTTTGCTAGTTAGTCTCGAAGTTCTGTTCGGCAGCTTCAGGGGAACTGAAAATTTCTATTCTCTATGTTATTTATCAGGGGATAAAGGGCAGGAAATGTAAGGGAAGAAGAGTGGGAAAGGTGAGGTGCCTGGGCTTTCAAGCATGAAGTAATTGGTTGCTCATGCAGAAATTAATTGCAAATTTATTAACACCTTTGTGCAACAAAGGAGAGACATTGTCCTGCATTTTGAGAAAACAGCTGGCAGAATCAGTCCCAGAAAAGAGATTTTCAGGGTCTGAAAGGTCACAGCCCTGAAAGAAAGGCAACTTCAGGACTTCTAAGAATTGTCTTCCTTTTTATGGGCACATCTTTCCCCAGGGAAATTCTGTATTAACATCATAAAAAATTCAGCTTCTGAAACGAGCAGAGAGGATCACAAAGGCCTGTAGGAGAACCTTGTCTAGAAAGGCTTTCCCCACCCTCTGCAATGAGATGATTTGATGGCAGGACTATCCCTTCACTGTTAGACATGAATAAGTGGAAACTGTAGGCCTTGAACTGCTCTTATATTTCAAATTCATGATGTTGCTCACACTATTTAAGCAATTTGATTTTCTTAATTTAGCAACATGGGTGTAATTTCTGCTGTTTATCTGGGTACAAAAGACTGGGATCAAACCCCATCATTTTGCAGTGAGAATAAAATGTGTTCCACTCTATGGATTCCATTCCATTCCATTCCATTCCATTCCATTCCATTCCATTCCATTCCACGAAATTTTATTCCATTCCACTTCGTTCAATTTCATTCTGTGAAATTCTGTTGAAATCCATTTAATTGAATTCCTTGCCGTTTTGTGATGTTCCATTCCATTCCATTCCATTCCATTCCATTCCATTCCACTCGGGTTGATTCCATTCCATTCCATTCCATTCCATTCCATTCCATGTGTCATTACATGCCATTACATTCCAATCTGTTCCAGTCCAACCCATGCCATTCCATGCCGTTCTATGATGTTCCATCCTAGTCCACTTCATCCCATTCCATTTCATCCCATCCCATTCCTTTCCTTTAATTTTAATTTAATTCCACTCCGTAGCATTCTTCCATTCCTCCATTCTGTGAGGTTTCACTCAATTCCATTTTATACGATTCAATTCCATTTAATATAATTTAATTCCATTCCATTCCAGTAAATTCAATTCCATTCCATTCTATGCCATTCTATGATGTTTCATTCCATTCCATGCCACTCCAGTCTATGAAATTCCATTCCATTCCATTCCATTCCATTCCATTCCATTCCATTCCATTCCATTCCATTCCATTCCATTCCATGCCAGGCCATTTTAAGATGTTCCATTCAAATCCATCCACTCAATTCCATTTAATTTCAATTAATTTCCAAACATTCCATTACATACCGTTCCATTCCATGTCTTTCCATGTCTCTCCATTCCATTCCATTTAATTTAATTCCATTCTGTACCAATTTATGAAATTTAATTCCATTAAATTCCATTCCATTCCATGCCATTCTGTAAACATTTATTGCATTTTGTTCCATTCCATGTTGTTTCATTCAATTTCATTCTGCTCCATTCCATTCCATTGCATTGAATTCAGTTGCATTCTATGAAATTCCCTTCCCTTCCCTTCCCTTCCCTTCCCTTCCCTTCCCTTCCCTTCCCTTCCCTTCCCTTCCCTTCCCTTCCCTTCCCTTCCCTTCCCTTCCCTTCCCTTCCCTTCCCTTCCCTTCCCTTCCCTTCCCTTCCCTTCCCTTCCCTTCCCTTCCCTTCCCTTCCCTTCCCTTCCCTTCCCTTCCCTTCCCTTCCCTTCCCTTCCCTTCCCTTCCCTTCCCTTCCCTTCCCTTCCCTTCCCTTCCCTTCCCTTCCCTTCCCTTCCCTTCCCTTCCCTTCCCTTCCCTTCCCTTCCCTTCCCTTCCCTTCCCTTCCCTTCCCCTCCCCTCTTTTCACTGTCTGCACCATGAATGGTGCGAAGAGTAACGACACAAAGTCCAAGTCCAGGAGCAATAACACTTATTAATTAATTATAAATCAGTTTATATAACTTAGATCGCCAGCATGGCATAAGGTCATTGGTCACTGATCATCCACCTCCTAGAATGATTGGTGGAGGTTACAAAACATTCATTTGAGAATATTTTCTTCAGTATACCATAACAACCCTGCTGCTGAATAACAGCAGGTGCAAGATAAAGTTAGTTTACAGAACCCGTAGCAATGTTTTTCATAGTTTCTGCGAGAAATGCAGGGCTCTCACAAAATGCTACAGAAAGCTGGAAAATTTCTCTGCTAAAGCTTTTCAGCGTCTACACACTCTGACGTTCCAATTCATTCCATTCCACTCTATGGAATTCCATGCCATTCTATGATGTTCCACTCCATTCCATTCCATTTCTGGAATGGTGGGGGCAGGGACAATCTCCATCTCTGATGCAGTGGTTTGGATACCTCAGCCAGCCTTTTTTCTGGCTGCACGTAGTCTGAGCCTCAGACCTATCTATTTTAATGGCAGAGGAGATTCCAGGGAACACGGACAAGATTCGTGCCCCTTTCCTATCTTAAAACGCTCCTGGCTGCAATGGTGCTCAGCTGCTGAGAGAGCAAAGAGAGGTGAATCTCCACAGGATGGCAGTAAAACCCAGCGCGTTCCTCATCCGTCTTTGGGGGGAGATGAAAAGGACTTTAACACACAAGCCTGCATTCAGCTCCTGGACTATTTCTAGGACCACAAATGAATTGTTTATCATCTTAGTGCTTTGGTTTTCCATGGCAAACGTGTATATGTGTGTCCATGCATAGCAATGGCATCTCCTAGCTAGTAGCAAAAGGGTTGGCAAATTCCAATTATCAGTTGCCTTGGCCCCTCGAGAAGATTGATCAAGCATGGGGGAAAGGGCATAATATAGACCAAGTAAACCTAATTCCTGTCTACCCACCTGCTTGACTGAAAGTGCCCCAAAAGAGCATTCCTCAGTTCTTTCTCAGCCCTGAAGTTGTGTAACTCTATCCTTCCTTTCAGGCCTATTTGCATGGTGTGGAAGAAAAGCTGAGGTATCCAGGCAAAAGCAGCTGGTGCTGGGATAGAGCAGAAAATCAGGCAAGAATGAGAAACGGCAGAATGGGAGAACAGCAGCAAGCAGGAAAGAAAACATTTTGAAGAAAGTTTATGTAAAAAAAAAAAAAGCAGACATAAAAGAGCCAAACACAAAGAAGCTGATGTACAGAAAACTACAACCCAAGGAAGGGAAGAAGCGAGAAAACAGGAGAGGAGCTTGAGGCCTGGGTTGTCTCTGGATGTACAGAAATCTCACTTATTTGTTGAAGAATGGGGCTTTCCCTTGAGCTGGTTGATCACTCACTTGCCAGCTGAAGAACAGACAGGTGAGTTTGCTGACAGGTTTGATTGCCCAGATTCCCTGCAATTCGTATCATTGAGTACTGACAGAGGAAGGACCAGGTTTCAAAGTAGTCAAAAAACTCCACTGAGCAGTGGTGGGTGGGCTGCTGTTCCTGAACAGGAGGTGGCTGTTACCAGGTGATTTATGTCATTTCTCTATCCTTCCTGACACACCCAGCCTCTTGCCCATCATTTTTGTCTTGTTTTTCTGGGCAAATGGTAAAGTTTCTGGGTCAGGGACTATAATTTTCTACATATGTATACACAGAATGCTGGTCTTAATCTGAGAGCACCATGTACTTGCTCTAAAAGTTTATGTGATAGATCTGTCAAGGGTCTGAGAGGACTGGAGGGAGACAGCAGAGGGATTTGGAGTCAGCCTGTGGGTGTGCAGGAGACACTGAGGGTCTTGAGAGTGTTACCATTCCTGAACCTGGGCCCCCCTCTCTGAGCAAAATTAGGCCCCTATGATACCCAACTGCAAATCTCACCTGGGTTTTGCAGTCCTTGTCTGCACCATTACTGCTGCCTGCAGCTGATAGAGGGAAACCCTCCTGTCTTCATTTTTAGCAGCATCCACACTCTATTCCTTTTATTTCTGTTTCTTACACATGCAGGCATATAGAAAGTTTGTCCACAACTGCTGAGTAGCCAAAGCTTTTTGTTTGCATTCTAGACAGAAAAAAATCCAAATATATAGATTTGTTTGCTGGACTGCCTGACTAGCATCGTTCTGGGGTTTTCAGTAGCAGCAAGTAATTTCTTGATGGGCTGTTCCAGTGATTATAATCCTAACAAATGAGAAGTTTAACTGCACTAAATGGCAGGTGTCTAAACTGTAGGTGTGACAGTTTAACCATTGAATCCAGCACGATTACAGTGTCCGCTCTTGAATGTCTAAGTGCTTGAGGGATACAGACAAATGTCTTGCAGAGTTCAGAGAGCACCCAAAAATGTTAAGAACTGGAATGGATTGCCCTCCTTGAAGAAAGAGTTCCAGAGTGCAATTATATTACTGAAGCTGAAGATCCCCTGGAAACTCGACTCATTGATACAGGTTAATAGTGGAGATACCCCCACCATAAGAATTTAAAAATTAAAACCTGCTGTGTAACTTTAGGATCAATTCCAAAACATATTAAGTCAACATCCAAAAAATACCATATTGGGGAATCCCTCACACCCACTATCCAATAAAGAAAACTGATCTTTGGGTTCACGGGGTGGGAGGCACTTACTAATAAGCATTGGATTAATGATTGCAATTGAATTTACCCTTTTAATGATCAGAATAACTATTGTATTACTTGCATTATTACTTCTTCTTCTATCTTTTCTCTTACTAACCAATCTACATATCACCCACCATGGGCAACCCATAAACCGAAGAAACATCAGAAGAAAAGTTTAAGTCACGGGGTGGATTGTCAGAGACTGAAATATTATTATTTATGACTTAAACATTTTCTTGAAAGACTTTTAAAACTGTATTACAAAAGCTGCAGAGAAGACCAACACACCCTGAATGGGGCCCTGACTGAGGCCTTAGACCCCTCGCTGATGAGGGTAAGATAAAGTAACAACTCAGGGCTGGGGACATTCACAAAGCACAGGCTTAACACCTCCAGGGTGGAGACCACAGCCCCAGGGCTATCAGCTACCAGGCTCGAACAGACCCTCCACCAAGGTGTGGAGGGAGGGAGAGGTTTTGGGTATCTTAGAAAGCCTCTGGTCAGAGGCGCAGTCACTGCCCATCCTCCACTGTGCAGAGGAGCCCAGCTGAGGGGTCCTCACCCGGGAGAGGAAGCTTATCCACAGCAGAAGGGGGTGACATGGCCCATCACAGGGGCCCCCCTCAAAGGGGTCCCCAGACCCTGCACCCGAGCACCAGAGATGATGCAACAGACCCTCAGTGTTGCAAGGGACAGTGTGTCAAGCCAGCCCCTGCAAGGGAGACACGTGGGCGTTCCCACATGCCCACAGTGTATATTAATCCACGGAATTCTGTACTCTGTGGTCGTGTGCGGTGTGGCACGGCGTGGCCACGGCGGCGACGGGGGACCCTCACCAGCAGAAGATGGAGGGGAGCAACGAGACATCGTCGGGACCCTCGGATGGATGATGTGCTTCCACCTAACTCCTGTCACCTCTCCCTGTCCCCCCACCCCCCCACTCACACTTCTATCTTTCTCTTTCTTTCTTTCTTTTCTTTCTTTCTTTCTGTCTTTCTGTCTTTTCTTTCTTTCTTTCTCCTCTCTACTATTAAATAAAAGACATCAATGTTTTGGCAACAACATCTAACCTCGTTTGGTTGTAATCTCGTTTGTGGGAATATTTAGAACCTTCAAAGTTCTTTCCGGTTTATGCACAGAGACTTAGCTTTCTTTGCTTTTCTGAGCTTAAACCGGATCGTAACACTGACCCAGCAGAAAAAGGACTAGTGCAGAAAATAAGCTACCATCCTATCAAACCAATGATGGCCAGTGCACATTTTCTGGCTGATGCAGACTTTGTCATATAACATGGCAGTTTCAGGGAGATAGTGCCTTCATACACAGAGAATAAATCTGGCTTCTTGTTCCAACGTCAACTGATTTACTGAGGATGTGAGATTTCCAACCAGCAGCACTACATCCCGGGGTATCTGCTTCACTTCTTAACCTGCTGAAGAAAACCACCATGCCCTTAGGGATTCAAATGGCATCAAAATCACTCTGTGGTAGGTGTTTCCACTTACAATAGGCAGTATTGTGAGGGAAAAGAAGATTTCCTCAGCAAATATCAGATTATTCGCTCTTACGAGAACCGTAAAATTACTATTTAGGCTAGCCAATGTTTTAAAGTGTAGGCACTGAAATCTGCAACTGAGGCACTTACACCTGCAACTGAGTATTTAAACAAATATGACCACATTGGTGAGAAGTGTAGGGTGCTCTTATCTCCTGTTGAGGTCAGGGCACGGAGACCTGTGGACGCTTGAAATGTTCCCAAAGCAAGCCACTGTTGCTGAGACACCTGTATCCAGTGTGACAGCAGGTAACTCATTGTAGGCAACTCTCAGTAGCAATGACAGTGTGCAGACAACCAACAAAAAGCTGCCAGTGCAAATTAGGAAATGATAATTGTATGGTGATTGTACGGATGGTTAGCAGGATGAGGGAAGTGATCATTCCCCTGTACTCAGCACTGGGGAGGCTGCACCTCGAGTGCTGCCTTCAGTTCTGGGCCCCTCACTTTAAAATGTCCATTGAGGTGCTGGAGCATGTCCAGAGAAAGGCAAGACGGCTCATGAAAGGTCTAGAGAACACTTCTTATGTCTTATGAGCAGCAGCTGAGGGAGCTGGAGTTGTTTTGTCTGGAGAAGAGGAGGCTCAGGAGGGACCTCATCCTTCTCTACAACTCCCTGAGAGGAGGCTGTAGTGAGGTGGGGGTCAGTCTCTTCTGCCGTGCCTGCAGTGAGAGGAAAAGGCTTTAAGCTGAGGCACAAGAGATTCAGATTAGATATTAGAAAAAAACTTTCCACTGTTAGGGTGGTCAGGCATTGGAATAGGTTGCCCAGGGAGGTGACGGAGTCACATCCCCGGAGGTGCTCAACAGGCGTTTGGATCTGGGGCTGGGTGATGGTTTAGGAGTTACCATGGTAGTGCTGGGTGGATGGTGGGACTTGATGACCTTAAAGGTCTCTTCCAACCTTGATGGTTCTAAGACTCTGTGGTGTGCCCCATTGCTACTCATATTTCAGCAGTGTTTGTAGGAGTGCTTGTGTCCCAAAGCACATCTCTTTCTAAAGCGTCCTTTGCACTTACAATAGACAAATTAAGTGGGATCAGCTGCTTGGGAGAGCGGGTGCCAGCCTACAAAAGAATTTGCCTTTGCTGTGCCATCTTAGTGATGAATTAACTTTCTTTAAAAAAAAAAAGTTTTCTAATAGCCTGCTGTGGACTGCGGCACAAGGAAGGGATTTGGGTCATTCATGCTGAGGTTTTGCCTTAATTCCATAATTCTTTGTATTTCTTTTCCTAATTAGAAACCTGCTCATGGCAGTGTTCTTTCTCTCAATCCACTTCCATAACATCAGAAAGACATAAGTGAGCTGAGCAGTTAAGGACATTTTTCTCACAGGCTGGTGAAAAACACCCTGGCAGCTGGAGCAGAACCACTCGGCACCCACCTTTCCCTTGGTGTCTGGTGGAGAATGGCCGGTGTGCAGGAATGTCTGCTGGCTTCTGCAAAGCCCCCACATCTGGGCTGAGCCAGGAACTGCTGGACTGTGTCACCCTGGCCTCGAGGAGGAGGAGAGAGGAGGTCTGCCTGGGAACCAGCAGAGGTGAGGCCATCCATGAAGCTGCTCCTCCTGGGGTTTGGGAGCTCCCCGTGTTTCTTCCCTCACATTTGTGTCTCTTGCTTTTTCAAGGACAGTTACTGAGCTGCCAATTAATGACAGATTGCTTAGGTTTAGTGAGTCTTAAGCTAGGGAAAAGCCTCTAGGGAGATACTGTCTCCATGCATTGGGTTACTCACCCTACTGGAACTCCTGGGCTCCCCTTAGGTTTTGGACACTTTGAGTGTCTGCTCTGTAGGCAGAGGCTGGTGGACAGGCTTTCCTTTTTTTTTCCTGGCTGCAGGAGAGAAGAAACGGGGAATAAATAGGGCTGACACTTGCTCAGGTCGTATCCAAATATCTCCCTGCAGCCAGTGTGACTTCTTCAGCTACATAAAGGAGAAATGCTGGCTAAGAAAGCTAAGAGCTGTAGAGCAGTTTAAGTAAGCCCCTTTAATGAGTCCTACAAACTATATAAGGCAGATGCAAAATATGCTCCAATTTTGGTTCATGACACGAAATATCCTTTATTACAGGTTTATCTCTTTGCCTTCACTGACATGGTTCTGCATGCTTATCTATTTCTCTGCTGGGAAAGTCTTCCTGGTATTCACCCTAACTTTCCTGCTGTACAGCTCATGCACTGACAGACTATAGCTCCTTCCTGCACTCATCGTATTTTAGAGAAGAATAATGTGCTCACTGTAGCTGAAGCTCTCTGGAGAGTGCTGTCCCCTGCACTGTCATCTTGGGCTTTATTATCCTGGGAGCTGACAGTGCTCTCTCTCTCTCTCTCTCTCCTCTCAAACTCACCCACCTCTCCAGCTTGGCTCAGCTGATGATGAAGGACAGCTCAAGAGTGAAGTGGTTGGTTGCTCACTCTTATTTGCTCCTCACTTTTTGGACATTGCCGTGAGTGATACTGGCAGCTGCCTTGCATTTCCTAACGTGTTCCTGCGCTTTGGGGACGCATCCTGACATCACTAAACTGAGTGCAAATGACACAGTCAGTACATGGCTTCTCCTTCCTGGGCTGGATGTGGATAAGTAGCCTCTTCCCCATCTGTCACTCATCTCTCTGCCCTTGCAAAGCCAAAGCCAGGCTCTCTGGCCTGTTCCCTTTTGGTAGCACAGGTGGAGCAGAAAGCAATCCTATTTTTTTCCACTGGATATTTCTCTGAGATGGCACACTTTCCAAAGGCACAGAGCTGCAGTAACCATCTCATAATGTCCATTCCTTTGCTTGCAGGGAGAAAACCTGTGCCATTTCATTTGTGTATTTTCTTTCTAGCCTGGCTCACGTACAGGCTGGAATAGCTACTGCAGGCTAATTGATGGCACTGCAGACAGAGCCTACAAAATTGAAGGCAGTCCCTAAATGGTCCTAATTTCTGCTGAAATAGAAGCTGGAGATTTTGTAGAACCTACCCCTGACAAAAGGAGAGCTATGTGGTGTAGCTTACAGCTTTTTTTGACAGCTACACATATGGAGGTTGTGTCCAGCTTCAGCACAGCTGGTCCTTTCTGTCTCCAGTGCAGGCTAAAATAGAAATGGAAAAATACCTTCATTGAATCCTCCCTCTACTGGGGCACACCTGTCTCTTCTATTTGTCCAAGCCCACACATAGTGGCACAATGTACACACTGCTCTTTCCTGGTAGTCTGCTCTGATCACACACTTTTCCATCATTGTGAGGCATTCAATACCAGCCCCAGAAGAGCTTTCATACTTCTTTAACTTGTTTGGCAAGTTTTGCTTGAATAAATTATTGGAGTCTTTCAGTGCTGTGACCTATTTCCTGAAAAGGTCATCTGCCCAACCAACCCCCAAAAACTCCTACATTTCCTGATGCTAGGAGAAAAAAGGGACTTGGTTTCAGTGTCCTTGCCTGAGAATGCAGCATGTGCAACAAACAAGTGTGACTGGAAAGAAAACCATAGTGCAGAGCTTTGCTTTGACAGTAAAGAAAAAGGTCAGTAAAGGAAGGGATGGGCTGGTTTAAATGCTGCTTTTCCTGGGATGCTCATTAAAAGAAAAATATCTATTTAGGTGAAAAGCCTCTGAGCAGCTTTCCTGTAAGACTGGTTTCTAACCAGTGGTCTTGGCAGGTTGGACCCTGCAAGGAGGACAGTGAGAAAGGAGGCTCTCATCTTTCCTCACCTCTGCAAACACCAGGTGTATTGGTGGTGTGCATTAAGCTCAGGAGGCAGTGGAGGCTCTGACAGGTGGGAAGAGAGCAGGGGCACAAGTGCTCCTCATTGCTTGAGCTCAGTGAGCAGCAGGAGACAGGAGCCAAGAGCCTGAAGGCACTTGATGAAGATGCAGTGAATTGTAGCAGAGACCTAGGTATAACAGTGGCTAAAGATGCCCCTCAGGAGAGATGGGAAAGCCTCGAGTGATGATGGCTTAAGAAGACTGTCTGTCTATCCTGCAGAACAGCTGAGGTAATCAGGGAAGCTGCAGGTAAGATGCAACATGGAGTTCTTGCTTCTGTGATGCTTTTATTCAAGGCTGGTTCAAAGGGTTGTGAAACTTTGTCAGGTGGAGAGGATGGAGGGTCTGTGTTGAGAGGGGGGGCCCAGAGGTGGGATATTGTGCTACGTGGAGTGTCTGGTGTTATTAATGTACAGCAAGGGAAAGGTGCAGCTTCTGGGAGAGCTTCTGATTCTCGGCGCAGAAATGAGGTGGTTTGAGATGCTTGGCTGAACGTAGAGTTCTTGCTTTGCAGGCCAAGAGTAAGAACAAGTAGAGTGAGGTCCAAAGAAAAGAAGGACAAAGAACTAAGGCTGCAGCAGGTGTGCCTGTGCCTCCAGCAGCCAGGGCAGCCCAGGGAGTGCAAAGTGGCTCAACTCTGTGGACTTAGCAGAGAGGCACACAAAACTCTGTAAGGCCAGGCTTTCCCCCAGAAGTTTTACTGTTTCCCTCTCTTTTTCTTGCTGTGAGGCACATAGCTGCAAAAAGAAGTAAGAAATCCCTGGTAGACAGTTTGCATTGGCTTTAATGGGAGAAGAATGTTTTGACTGATGTTTGATAGATAGAAAAGGCAGATGTAGATTGATTGGGTAACTTCCTAGAGTATCAGAGAAATGTGACACAAAAGCTTTTCCCTGTGTAAAAAGGTACTGTCAGCACTTTTTTTAGCATTAAAGCTCCAACAGAAGAACAAAAGTGTGCTCTTGTATTTTGGATGTTCTTGGCAAGTGATATGGGCTTGCCACGTATTTTAAATGGGATGTCTTTTAAATAGAGCAGAGTTACTGAGTCCTCTGGCTTGTAGCTCTCATCCTAGCCCTGTCTGCCTTGTTTACCAGGGACCAAGCACTGCCTGCAGGTATACAGAGCACACATTGATCCACATCTGGATATGGCCTTCACAAGCCCAGCTGGCAGAGCCAGAGCCTGGCCCCTGGCTCCCTCTGGTTCCCGGAGTCTCTTGGGGGCTTCCTTCCTCAGCACATGCAGGGCCCAAACACACTGCTGGGGCCACGTGGCTGTGCCACGGGGTCCTGTTGCTTCCCCTCTGCTTTGGGAAAGGCTGCACTCTTCCATGCAGCCCTGATGGCAGTTTTGTGCCTGGTTAACACATGCACTTCTCTGTGTAAACCCAGCCCAGCAATGTGGTCTCTGCCAGGAAGGCCCAGGAAACACTTCATAGCTGCTGTGTACGGGGTTGCTAACAACACTGAACAGAAGGCTTGGGGTGTTGCTAATCACCAGCAAATGACCTTCTAATCTCATTCCCATGAATGTATAATATATTGTGTTAATTTTTCAGCTGGCGGTGCGCAGCTGTGGGTGAGCACATTGCATCTCCAGCAGTGCTTTGAGAGCAGCTCGTTCCTGTCCATCGGGGGGTTAATTGTAGTGAAAGTCTATGGCAATGGGCATTTGACATTCCAGATTGCATGGGTCTGTTCAAGCAGAGATGGTTTGGGAGGCAGAGAGCATCTGCAAATTGAAGCTTCTGTCTGAAGATGTGTCTGAGAGATAACGATGATCAATAGCATAATAGCTAATAACAGCTGGAGGCATCTGGACTGATAAGAAACAGCCCAGCTGTGGAGGCAGAGCTGGCATTGCCTGTATAGTCACTGGAAACAGGTGAAGGAATGGGGCAAACACTCAGTTTACACCAGTGTGTCTTTTGCCTCTGTGAATGCAACATGATCGGGAGATGCTAAAGCTCCAGTTTTGTCTTCTGGGTATTTTTTACACCCGACTTGAGATATAGGGAGTAATGGGCTCTATTGGCAGCACCAAGCCCTGAGGGAATGAGTGCTCAAGGTCTGGATGTTTAAGCAAGTAGAGAATTGTGCCTGTGGAAGCAAGAGAACTCCTCACCAGGCGAAGGCATCCTTGTTTCAAGGTCCAGCATTTCTTCGGCAGCTCTTTCAGTATCTCGTAGTTTCTGTCTTCTGATTCCTCAAGCTTCCTGTCTTTTACAGTGGGTCTTCACCTTGTTGCAGGGGAAGTGGCTGTCATTCCTGATGACACGTGGAAGAGTATTTCATGGCTGAACTATACTGCCACTCTGCAGCAAACATTACTTGATCATCAGTGTCCACTCTTTGCAGTTGGTTTCAATGAGAAGGAAAAAGTGCAGTGCTGCCTTAGCTCTAAGCAGTATCTTCAACTCTCCTTAAATTTACTGTTAACTGTGCCCTATGTTACATGTAGAAATAATTAGATGAGTGAATAGTGTATCCATCCCATTAACATTCTCAGAAGTGTGTCTGAACAGCAGCACAGGCTGCCACACTCATCATGTCCCATGGAGATCCTACATATCTTAAAGCACGCTGCAGTCCTGCCAGCTGCTGCCTGGATCTGTCTGCTTTTAAAAATGTGTGCAGGTTTCACCAAGCATAATTTTTAGGACAGAGTAGTTCACTGTGGGACAGGGTAGAAATGGTGCTCTCTCTTCTTTTACAACTATTGTTCTGTAACAGTTGAATTGCTAAGGTTGACTCACAAGGTGAGGTAGGGGCTGAGATCGGGAGAGAAAGAGGGGAATAAACATTTCTTAGCTGCTTGTAAAGCTCGTCATTATTCTCACAGGGTTCTAGTGAAGTCTTCTTATTCTGCTGTAGTCTTGTTACAATTTTTGGCACTCTGATCTTCCCATGCCTCCACATTTCAACTGGTTTCTGTGTTTCTGTGTTCTTTATAAAATGTGTCAGACACTGATGTTGGGTAAAACACACAACTATCATTTTTTGAACAAAACATGCAGCTCTTCCCTGCTCTGAGTTTGTGGACCACATCCATCACCCAGCCTAAGTACTAACCACGCTGAAATCTGTCTGTCTCAGAGGTGAAACAACCTGTGCCGTGGGTGTGTTAAAATGTGCAAGCTAAAAATCAGACACCTGCAATGAATGAGGATTTTGGGACTGCCAGGGCAGCAGTGTGCCAACAGCTTTTCTGCCAGTGCTTTCTGGGTTTGTTTGGTGGTTTTTTTTGGTTTTGTGTTTTGGTTTGGGGTTTTTTGCTTGTGTTTTACTTACAGACCTGACCCAAAACTTACCAGGAGTCTGTGAAATTAGTGAAATTAAGTTCAGCTTTTCCCTGCTAAAACAGGATTGAGTAGAGGATGTTGTTGCTAAAGTATGGCAAGCACATTTCTTGTTGGCACAGTGCTGAGATGGAGACACTTTCTACAGCAAGTGAAAGTCTTTGGAATGCAGTTGTGCTGAGATTTCAGAAACAAGCATTTTGGTGTGTGGGGCAGTGTTGGTTTGGGGTGGGGTTTTTTTGGGTTTTGTTAGTTGGTTGGGGGTTTTTTTGGTTTTGTGTTGTTTTGGTTTTTTGTACCAAGACAGGATTTTCCTTGAGTCTCTCTTATTGATGAGGCGTGAGATTAGAAGCGGCGCGGCAGCAGTTCCCGAGCCGAGGACATTCCTCATGCATTCCCTGCTGCTTGGTTGGCTGTGAAAGCGCGGGTTACCCTCGGCCACGGTGTGGTTTTCCTTTTGCTCCTCGCACCCATCCCCTTCTGCCACAAGCTGCGGACGCAAGCCCGAGTTTAGGCCATGTGTGAACAGGCTTCTTCCCCCGCAGGAATGAATCTCCATGATCCTTGCCCGCTCAGGGACCTCCTTTTGTTGCTATTATTTGGAGACTGCAAACTCGCAAGATACATTAATTCTTAAGTAATGTTATATTATTGAAGGATGCTGGGGTCTGGAAAAAACCTGTTTCTTATCTTTGCTGAAATGAAAACACCTCTGTGATGTAGTTGGCCATAAACAGTTTGAACTCCTTGCAAATCCATGTCAAATTTTAAATCATTGCAGCAACACTGAGGCAAACCTCTCTCTAAAATACCCGGATGTCACTAAGTACAGATTAGTGAGCTAATGATTAGTCAGATAATAGCTGGCTTTTGATTTAGTCAGTTAAATCAATTCTATAAGCGGCTTTATTTTCTGTTTTCAACTTCAAGAGTTATCAAATATCTACGAATGTTCTGATTTCATTTCTTGAGGCACACGTAATGATGCAAATGCTTGCAGCAAATGCTGACGTGCACGTTTTGCTGTTTTTGCTGTGTGCAAGGAGGCAGAAACTGCAGCTGCAAAGTGCAGCCGGTGACAGGGCCCTGTGTCCATTGGGGAGGTGCCGTGCCTGGCACTGCCCCTTCGGCTCGGCGCCGCTCAGGAGGGAGGCCCGTCGGGACCTCCTGCTCAGGGCTTGGGGAGCTCGGGGCTCTCCGTGCGCAGCTGCTGCAGGAAGCCGGGGGCGGGCGGATGTGCCCGGGCAGCGAGAGGCGCTGGCTGCCGTCATGGCAGGGAGGGGACAGAGGACAAGGCTGGTGACATCCGAGGCACAGCCCCGCCCTTGCAGCCAGCGGGGAGGTGACGGGCAGAGGTGCCCCGGTGCCCGCTGCCCCCAGCGCTTGCCTCCGTGGAGAAGCGGCGCTGGCTGCCGTCAGCTGCCAGGTCCCTGCCCGGCTGCGGCGGCTGCAGGTGCCCCTGAGCCAGGTGTGGGGACAAAAGGGAAGCGGAGTGAGCGGCCGGAGCGGTGGCAGCAGCGACAAGGAGTGGGGGCGGGGCCGGAGCGCTCCGGGGACACGGGAATCTCTACGTCCTTCTCTGTATCCCCAGGGAATTCGGCTTTTTGCTCCGGATTCCTGGTGCCTCACCACCCACAGCATTCCCCAAGCACACGCTGCCACGAGGGTCTGTGACGGGGGCAGCTGCTCCCCACCCAGCGACCCCAAATCCCATCTCAGTGCTCCAGGAAAAAATTCAGCTCGGAATTTTCCCGGGTACGGCATGGGGGAAAACCCGGACTGGACTTTTCCTGGAGTACGGAATGGATTTGGTTGGGGAAAACCCGGACTGGACTTTTCCTGGAGTACGGAATGGATTTTTGGGGAAAACCCGGACTGGACTTTTCCTGGAGTACGGAATGGATTCAGTTGGGAAAACCCGGACTGGACTTTTCCTGGAGTACGGAATGGACTCAGGTTGGGAAAACCCGGACTGGATTTTTCCCGGAGTACGGAATGGATTCAGGGGAAAACCCGGACTGGACTTTTCCCGGACTACGGAATGGACTCTTGGGAAAACCCGGACTGGATTTTTTTCCCGGAGTACGGAATGGACTCGGGGAAAACCCGGACTGGATTTTTTCCGGAGTACGGAATGGACTCGGGGAAACCCGGACTGGATTTTTCCCGGAGTACGGAATGGACTCGGGGAAAACCCGGACTGGATTTTTCCCGGAGTACGGAATGGACTCGGGGAAAACCCGGACTGGATTTTCCTGGAGTACGGAATGGACTCAGGGAAAACCCGGACTGGACTTTTCCCGGAGTACGGAATGGACTTTCCCGAATCCATTCCGTACTCCAGGAGCAATCCAGTCCGGGTTTTCCCCCATTCCCTGCAGCACCGTGCAGCGGCGCCACGGGATCCCGGGGTTTCTCGGGGATGAGGATTCGCCTTCCCAGCTTTACGTTCCCAGTGTTTTAGGCAAAACAACACTTCAGGAACACCGAGGTGCCCGTTCCTGGCTCTGGAGCCCGCGGTGCTGGGTCAGGAAAGCAAAACAGAAAGAGAAAGGGAGCCCAGGGACCTCACCTGCCCCGGGAACCGCCGCAACCCCCAGGCATCCGGGTCTTTTCCTCCCGGGATGTGCGCATGCGTTTGGTTAGGAGTTCTCCTTTTGTTTTTTGGTTTGTTCAGGAGTTCTTTTGGTTTTGGTTTGTTTGGGGGTTTTTTCCCCTCTTGGTTTTTTTTTCCCGTCTTAAGGAATTCTCCCCCTACGTGTTGCTAGGAGACAAAAATGCCTGGATACTTAAAGCGAGACCAAAGAGCTGGGCACAGCTCGGGGCCGGGGCTGCCGCCGGCAGGGGCCCGCCGGGAGCAGCGAGGGCGGGCGGCCGGGGCGGAGCGGCAGCCGGCATGGGGGCCGGGGCGCTGGGCGTACGCGTGAGTAGGGGCTGGCGGCGGCCCGGGAGCGGGAGCGGGGGCCGCTGGATGGCGGCTGGATCAGCCTCCTCCTCCTCCTCCTGCCGCCCTCCGCCGGCGTCTCTTGCCGGGCCGGGGCAGGGGAGGCCGGTCCGCGCCCGGCGCCTTCTCCTCCTCCCTAGCGCTCCCCATCTGTTCTCTCCTTCTATCGTCTTTCTTTTTCTCTCTTCTTCTTTCTCCTTCTCCCCGCTCGGCAGCTGCCGCTCGTTTGGGAGAGGCGGAGATTAGTAAAGGCGATTCCAGGCGGTTTCTTTTTAATTTTTTTCTTCCCTTTTTTTTTTTTCTTTTTTTTTTTTTTAACCCAGAGAGCAACTGCGCTGCCGCGTTCCCTGCGTTAAAGTTGTTGAGTGAGCCGTAAAAGTGCGTCCCTGCGGCGTATAAATAGCTTTTTTTCCAAGTGTCTGGGCGGCACTTTGTGGCGGCATCGTGCAGGGATGATTAAGTTGCTTTCCCAGTCTTGGAAATCAGCAACAGTGGCGTTAAATACTTAGACACGTGTTCCATGTGTAAAGTCAGATCTTCCATCTATAAGGCAACATAACACTGAACTCTTTGTTTCCGAGCTGTTTTGAGGGGATGGCTTTATTTTGATTTTGGTTAGATGTGTATTTTGCATAACCACGTATTTTTTTTTTCCTAGTTAGCACAGCCTCTCCAGATCCTGAAACAAGCTCAGAATTTCCTCTGTTGTTTCTGTGGACATGGCAAATGTCTGTCGGTTCTCATGCAGCTTTAAATAGCGAGGGTCCCCAAGTAAATCCTGCTCAGTGACTCAGGTTTTGGAATGTTGAAACAGGCTGGAAACCTGTAACTGAGCAAGATTGTGAGGCTGATTGAAGGCCTTAATTGGAAAAGCTCTCTGAGCATCACAGCTGCTCAGAAACTGCTCAAGGATTTTTGCTGTCTTCTGAATTAAGCTAGTCTATGTGAGTTTTCCCTTGGCATGTGTCTGCCTGGAATAAAAAATTGTTTATTATTCATTGAATCCTGAATGGGAACATGTCTTTTTAAAAGAGTTGTGGTGTTTTAATGTCAGTCAAATTTTAGTTCAAACACTGGTGCATCTACTGTTCATTGTAAATATTTGTGAGATGGCCACAATAATGCAATGTTGCAAGTCTGTTTCACAAATAATAAACATATTTATGATGTTTATGTAAGCAACATTTTTGTAAATATCAGACAAGTGTTGTGTAGGACCCAGGACTATGGAGCACACATATGCTTCAAATAAACTGTTTAATGGGAAAGCACAGCCAAGTGAGTGAACTGCCAGATCATTTTATATCTGAAAGGACAGTCACTCTTAACAGCAGCATAGCAGATATTCCTGTTGCTTACAGACTACAGTAAAACATTGGGTCTCAAGTGAAGAGATTTTAAAGGCTTGTTTGAAATAAAATAAAATATGTATGCTGTGCTAAAATCTGTCTTAACACAGTCAAGTGTCAAGACTTTAGGCAAGAGTCTGAGCACTTTTTTGTGTTACTATACAGTATTCTCCATGTGTACAGTTTCTACGACCAGTTTGTTAATGAAACACAGTAGGAATAAGTTTATTTTTAAGCATCATGCAGTGGTGGACTTCTTAAACAAAGAG
>JACSVZ010000006.1:67777178-67797807 GCA_014706295.1 Lycocorax pyrrhopterus obiensis | reverse complement strand
CTAGCCAGTGTTTTAAAGTGTAGGGACTTAAATCTGCAACTGAGGCACTTAACCTGCAACTGAGTGTTTAAGTAAGTATGACCACATTGGTGAGAAGTGTAGGGTGCTCTTATCTCCTGTTGAGGCCAGGGCACGGAGACCTGTGGACGCTTGAAATGTTCCCAAAGCAAGCCACTGTTGATGAGACACCTGTATCCAGTGTGACAGCAGGTAACTCATTGTAGGCAACTCTCAGTAGCAATGACAGTGTGCAGACAACCAACAAAAAGCTGCCAGTGCAAATTAGGAAATGGTAATTGTATGGTGATTGTACGGATGGTTAGCAGGACGAGGGAAGTGATCATTCCCCTGTACTCAGCACTGGGGAGGCTGCACCTCGAGTGCTGCCTTCAGTTCTGGGCCCCTCACTTTAAAATGTCCATTGAGGTGCTGGAGCATGTCCAGAGAAAGGCAAGATGGCTCATGAAAGGTCTAGAGAACAACTCTTATGTCTTACGAGCAGCAGCTGAGGGAGCTGGAGTTGTTTTGTCTGGAGAAGAGGAGGCTCAGGAGGGACCTCATCCTTCTCTACAACTCCCTGAGAGGAGGCTGTAGTGAGGTGGGGTGTCTCTTCTGCCGTGCCTGCAGTGAGAGGATGAGAAAAAGGCTTTAAGCTGAGGCACAGGAGATTCAGATTAGCTATTAGAAAAAAACTTTCCACTGTTAGGGTGGTCAGGCCATTGGAATAGGTTGCCCAGGAGGTGACGGAGTCACATCCCCGGAGGTGCTCAACAGGCGTTTGGATCTGGGGCTGGGTGATGGTTTAGGAGTTACCATGGTAGTGCTGGGTGGATGGTGGGACTTGATGACCTTAAAGGTCTCTTCCAACCTTGATGGTTCTAAGACTCTGTGGTGTGCCCCATTGCTACTCATATTTTCAGCAGTGTTTGTAGGAGTGCTTGTGTCCCAAAGCACATCTCTTTCTAAAGCGTCCTTTGCACTTACAATAGACAAATTAAGTGGGATCAGCTGCTTGGGAGAGCGGGTGCCAGCCTACAAAAGAATTTGCCTTTGCTGTGCCATCTTAGTGATGAATTAACTTTCTTTAAAAAAAAAGTTTTCTAATAGCCTGCTGTGGACTGCGGCACAAGGAAGGGATTTGGGTCATTCATGCTGAGGTTTTGCCTTAATTCCATAATTCTTTGTATTTCTTTTCCTAATTAGAAACCTGCTCATGGCAGTGTTCTTTCTCTCAATCCACTTCCATAACATCAGAAAGACATAAGTGAGCTGAGCAGTTAAGGACATTTTTCTCACAGGCTGGTGAAAAACACCCTGGCAGCTGGAGCAGAACCACTCGGCACCCACCTTTCCCTTGGTGTCTGGTGGAGAATGGCCGGTGTGCAGGAATGTCTGCTGGCTTCTGCAAAGCCCCCACATCTGGGCTGAGCCAGGAACTGCTGGACTGTGTCACCCTGGCCTCGAGGAGGAGGAGAGAGGAGGTCTGCCTGGGAACCAGCAGAGGTGAGGCCATCCATGAAGCTGCTCCTCCTGGGGTTTGGGAGCTCCCCGTGTTTCTTCCCTCACATTTGTGTCTCTTGCTTTTTCAAGGACAGTTACTGAGCTGCCAATTAATGACAGATTGCTTAGGTTTAGTGAGTCTTAAGCTAGGGAAAAGCCTCTAGGGAGATACTGTCTCCATGCATTGGGTTACTCACCCTACTGGAACTCCTGGGCTCCCCTTAGGTTTGGACACTTTGAGTGTCTGCTCTGTAGGCAGAGGCTGGGTGGACAGGCTTTCCTTTTTTTTTCCTGGCTGCAGGAGAGAAGAAACGGGGAATAAATAGGGCTGACACTTGCTCAGGTCGTATCCAAATATCTCCCTGCAGCCAGTGTGACTTCTTCAGCTACATAAAGGAGAAATGCTGGCTAAGAAAGCTAAGAGCTGTAGAGCAGTTTAAGTAAGCCCCTTTAATGAGTCCTACAAACTATATAAGGCAGATGCAAAATATGCTCCAATTTTGGTTCATGACACGAAATATCCTTTATTACAGGTTTATCTCTTTGCCTTCACTGACATGGTTCTGCATGCTTATCTATTTCTCTGCTGGGAAAGTCTTCCTGGTATTCACCCTAACTTTCCTGCTGTACAGCTCATGCACTGACAGACTATAGCTCCTTCCTGCACTCATCGTATTTTAGAGAAGAATAATGTGCTCACTGTAGCTGAAGCTCTCTGGAGAGTGCTGTCCCCTGCACTGTCATCTTGGGCTTTATTATCCTGGGAGCTGACAGTGCTCTCTCTCTCTCTCTCTCTCCTCTCAAACTCACCCACCTCTCCAGCTTGGCTCAGCTGATGATGAAGGACAGCTCAAGAGTGAAGTGGTTGGTTGCTCACTCTTATTTGCTCCTCACTTTTTGGACATTGCCGTGAGTGATACTGGCAGCTGCCTTGCATTTCCTAACGTGTTCCTGCACTTTGGGGACGCATCCTGACATCACTAAACTGAGTGCAAATGACACAGTCAGTACATGGCTTCTCCTTCCTGGGCTGGATGTGGATAAGTAGCCTCTTCCCCATCTGTCACTCATCTCTCTGCCCTTGCAAAGCCAAAGCCAGGCTCTCTGGCCTGTTCCCTTTTGGTAGCACAGGTGGAGCAGAAAGCAATCCTATTTTTTTCCACTGGATATTTCTCTGAGATGGCACACTTTCCAAAGGCACAGAGCTGCAGTAACCATCTCATAATGTCCATTCCTTTGCTTGCAGGGAGAAAACCTGTGCCATTTCATTTGTGTATTTTCTTTCTAGCCTGGCTCACGTACAGGCTGGAATAGCTACTGCAGGCTAATTGATGGCACTGCAGACAGAGCCTACAAAATTGAAGGCAGTCCCTAAATGGTCCTAATTTCTGCTGAAATAGAAGCTGGAGATTTTGTAGAACCTACCCCTGACAAAAGGAGAGCTATGTGGTGTAGCTTACAGCTTTTTTGACAGCTACACATATGGAGGTTGTGTCCAGCTTCAGCACAGCTGGTCCTTTCTGTCTCCAGTGCAGGCTAAAATAGAAATGGAAAAATACCTTCATTGAATCCTCCCTCTACTGGGGCACACCTGTCTCTTCTATTTGTCCAAGCCCACACATAGTGGCACAATGTACACACTGCTCTTTCCTGGTAGTCTGCTCTGATCACACACTTTTCCATCATTGTGAGGCATTCAATACCAGCCCCAGAAGAGCTTCATACTTCTTTAACTTGTTTGGCAAGTTTTGCTTGAATAAATTATTGGAGTCTTTCAGTGCTGTGACCTATTTCCTGAAAAGGTCATCTGCCCAACCAACCCCCAAAAACTCCTACATTTCCTGATGCTAGGAGAAAAAAGGGACTTGGTTTCAGTGTCCTTGCCTGAGAATGCAGCATGTGCAACAAACAAGTGTGACTGGAAAGAAAACCATAGTGCAGAGCTTTGCTTTGACAGTAAAGAAAAAGGTCAGTAAAGGAAGGGATGGGCTGGTTTAAATGCTGCTTTTCCTGGGATGCTCATTAAAAGAAAAATATCTATTTAGGTGAAAAGCCTCTGAGCAGCTTTCCTGTAAGACTGGTTTCTAACCAGTGGTCTTGGCAGGTTGGACCCTGCAAGGAGGACAGTGAGAAAGGAGGCTCTCATCTTTCCTCACCTCTGCAAACACCAGGTGTATTGGTGGTGTGCATTAAGCTCAGGAGGCAGTGGAGGCTCTGACAGGTGGGAAGAGAGCAGGGGCACAAGTGCTCCTCATTGCTTGAGCTCAGTGAGCAGCAGGAGACAGGAGCCAAGAGCCTGAAGGCACTTGATGAAGATGCAGTGAATTGTAGCAGAGACCTAGGTATAACAGTGGCTAAAGATGCCCCTCAGGAGAGATGGGAAAGCCTCGAGTGATGATGGCTTAAGAAGACTGTCTGTCTATCCTGCAGAACAGCTGAGGTAATCAGGGAAGCTGCAGGTAAGATGCAACATGGAGTTCTTGCTTCTGTGATGCTTTTATTCAAGGCTGGTTCAAAGGGTTGTGAAACTGTCAGGTGGAGAGGATGGAGGGTCTGTGTTGAGAGGGGGGCCCAGAGGTGGGATATTGTGCTACGTGGAGTGTCTGGTGTTATTAATGTACAGCAAGGGAAAGGTGCAGCTTCTGGGAGAGCTTCTGATTCTCGGCGCAGAAATGAGGTGGTTTGAGATGCTTGGCTGAACGTAGAGTTCTTGCTTTGCAGGCCAAGAGTAAGAACAAGTAGAGTGAGGTCCAAAGAAAAGAAGGACAAAGAACTAAGGCTGTAGCAGGTGTGCCTGTGCCTCCAGCAGCCAGGGCAGCCCAGGGAGTGCAAAGTGGCTCAACTCTGTGGACTTAGCAGAGAGGCACACAAAACTCTGTAAGGCCAGGCTTTCCCCCAGAAGTTTTACTGTTTCCCTCTCTTTTTCTTGCTGTGAGGCACATAGCTGCAAAAAGAAGTAAGAAATCCCTGGTAGACAGTTTGCATTGGCTTTAATGGGAGAAGAATGTTTTGACTGATGTTTGATAGATAGAAAAGGCAGATGTAGATTGATTGGGTAACTTCCTAGAGTATCAGAGAAATGTGACACAAAAGCTTTTCCCTGTGTAAAAAGGTACTGTCAGCACTTTTTTAGCATTAAAGCTCCAACAGAAGAACAAAAGTGTGCTCTTGTATTTTGGATGTTCTTGGCAAGTGATATGGGCTTGCCACGTATTTTAAATGGGATGTCTTTTAAATAGAGCAGAGTTACTGAGTCCTCTGGCTTGTAGCTCTCATCCTAGCCCTGTCTGCCTTGTTTACCAGGGACCAAGCACTGCCTGCAGGTATACAGAGCACACATTGATCCACATCTGGATATGGCCTTCACAAGCCCAGCTGGCAGAGCCAGAGCCTGGCCCCTGAGCTCCCTCTGGTTCCCGGAGTCTCTTGGGGGCTTCCTTCCTCAGCACATGCAGGGCCCAAACACACTGCTGTGGCCACGTGGCTGTGCCACGGGGTCCTGTTGCTTCCCCTCTGCTTTGGGAAAGGCTGCACTCTTCCATGCAGCCCTGATGGCAGTTTTGTGCCTGGTTAACACATGCACTTCTCTGTGTAAACCCAGCCCAGCAATGTGGTCTCTGCCAGGAAGGCCCAGGAAACACTTCATAGCTGCTGTGTACGGGGTTGCTAACAACACTGAACAGAAGGCTTGGGGTGTTGCTAATCACCAGCAAATGACCTTCTAATCTCATTCCCATGAATGTATAATATATTGTGTTAATTTTTCAGCTGGCGGTGTGCAGCTGTGGGTGAGCACATTGCATCTCCAGCAGTGCTTTGAGGGCAGCTCGTTCCTGTCCATCGGGGGGTTAATTGTAGTGAAAGTCTATGGCAATGGGCATCTGACATTCCAGATTGCATGGGTCTGTTCAAGCAGAGATGGTTTGGGAGGCAGAGAGCATCTGCAAATTGAAGCTTCTGTCTGAAGATGTGTCTGAGAGATAACGATGATCAATAGCATAATAGCTAATAACAGCTGGAGGCATCTGGACTGATAAGAAACAGCCCAGCTGTGGAGGCAGAGCTGGCATTGCCTGTATAGTCACTGGAAACAGGTGAAGGAATGGGGCAAACACTCAGTTTACACCAGTGTGTCTTTTGCCTCTGTGAATGCAACATGATCGGGAGATGCTAAAGCTCCAGTTTTGTCTTCTGGGTATTTTTTACACCCGACTTGAGATATAGGGAGTAATGGGCTCTATTGGCAGCACCAAGCCCTGAGGGAATGAGTGCTCAAGGTCTGGATGTTTAAGCAAGTAGAGAATTGTGCCTGTGGAAGCAAGAGAACGCCTCACCAGGCGAAGGCATCCTTGTTTCAAGGTCCAGCATTTCTTCGGCAGCTCTTTCAGTATCTCGTAGTTTCTGTCTTCTGATTCCTCAAGCTTCCTGTCTTTTACAGTGGGTCTTCACCTTGTTGCAGGGGAAGTGGCTGTCATTCCTGATGACACGTGGAAGAGTATTTCATGGCTGAACTATACTGCCACTCTGCAGCAAACATTACTTGATCATCAGGGTCCACTCTTTGCAGTTGGTTTCAATGAGAAGGAAAAAGTGCAGTGCTGCCTTAGCTCTAAGCAGTATCTTCAACTCTCCTTAAATTTACTGTTAACTGTGCCCTATGTTACATGTAGAAATAATTAGATGAGTGAATAGTGTATCCATCCCATTAACATTCTCAGAAGTGTGTCTGAACAGCAGCACAGGCTGCCACACTCATCATGTCCCATGGAGATCCTACATATCTTAAAGCACGCTGCAGTCCTGCCAGCTGCTGCCTGGATCTGTCTGCTTTTAAAAATGTGTGCAGGTTTCACCAAGCATAATTTTTAGGACAGAGTAGTTCACTGTGGGACAGGGTAGAAATGGTGCTCTCTCTTCTTTTACAACTATTGTTCTGTAACAGTTGAATTGCTAAGGTTGACTCACAAGGTGAGGTAGGGGCTGAGATCGGGAGAGAAAGAGGGGAATAAACATTTCTTAGCTGCTTGTAAAGCTCGTCATTATTCTCACAGGGTTCTAGTGAAGTCTTCTTATTCTGCTGTAGTCTTGTTACAATTTTTGGCACTCTGATCTTCCCATGCCTCCACATTTCAACTGGTTTCTGTGTTTCTGTGTTCTTTATAAAATGTGTCAGACACTGATGTTGGGTAAAACACACAACTATCATTTTTTGAACAAAACATGCAGCTCTTCCCTGCTCTGAGTTTGTGGACCACATCCATCACCCAGCCTAAGTACTAACCACGCTGAAATCTGTCTGTCTCAGAGGTGAAACAACCTGTGCTGTGGGTGTGTTAAAATGTGCAAGCTAAAAATCAGACACCTGCAATGAATGAGGATTTTGGGACTGCCAGGGCAGCAGTGTGCCAACAGCTTTTCTGCCAGTGCTTTCTGGGTTTGTTTGGTGGTTTTTTGGTTTTGTGTTTTGGTTTGGGGTTTTTTGCTTGTGTTTTACTTACAGACCTGACCCAAAACTTACCAGGAGTCTGTGAAATTAGTGAAATTAAGTTCAGCTTTTCCCTGCTAAAACAGGATTGAGTAGAGGATGTTGTTGCTAAAGTATGGCAAGCACATTTCTTGTTGGCACAGTGCTGAGATGGAGACACTTTCTACAGCAAGTGAAAGTCTTTGGAATGCAGTTGTGCTGAGATTTCAGAAACAAGCATTTTGGTGTGTGGGGCAGTGTTGGTTTGGGGTGGGGTTTTTTTGGGTTTTGTTAGTTGGTTGGGGGTTTTTTTGGTTTTGTGTTGTTTTGGTTTTTTGTACCAAGACAGGATTTTCCTTGAGTCTCTCTTATTGATGAGGCGTGAGATTAGAAGCGGCGCGGCAGCAGTTCCCGAGCCGAGGACATTCCTCATGCATTCCCTGCTGCTTGGTTGGCTGTGAAAGCGCGGGTTACCCTCGGCCACGGTGTGGTTTTCCTTTTGCTCCTCGCACCCATCCCCTTCTGCCACAAGCTGCGGACGCAAGCCCGAGTTTAGGCCATGTGTGAACAGGCTTCTTCCCCCGCAGGAATGAATCTCCATGATCCTTGCCCGCTCAGGGACCTCCTTTTGTTGCTATTATTTGGAGACTGCAAACTCGCAAGATACATTAATTCTTAAGTAATGTTATATTATTGAAGGATGCTGGGGTCTGGAAAAAACCTGTTTCTTATCTTTGCTGAAATGAAAACACCTCTGTGATGTAGTTGGCCATAAACAGTTTGAACTCCTTGCAAATCCATGTCAAATTTTAAATCATTGCAGCAACACTGAGGCAAACCTCTCTCTAAAAATACCCGGATGTCACTAAGTACAGATTAGTGAGCTAATGATTAGTCAGATAATAGCTGGCTTTTGATTTAGTCAGTTAAATCAATTCTATAAGCGGCTTTATTTTCTGTTTTCAACTTCAAGAGTTATCAAATATCTACGAATGTTCTGATTTCATTTCTTGAGGCACACGTAATGATGCAAATGCTTGCAGCAAATGCTGACGTGCACGTTTTGCTGTTTTTGCTGTGTGCAAGGAGGCAGAAACTGCAGCTGCAAAGTGCAGCCGGTGACAGGGCCCTGTGTCCATTGGGGAGGTGCCGTGCCTGGCACTGCCCCTTCGGCTCGGCGCCGCTCAGGAGGGAGGCCCGTCGGGACCTCCTGCTCAGGGCTTGGGGAGCTCGGGGCTCTCCGTGCGCAGCTGCTGCAGGAAGCCGGGGGCGGGCGGATGTGCCCGGGCAGCGAGAGGCGCTGGCTGCCGTCATGCAGGGAGGGGACAGAGGACAAGGCTGGTGACATCCCGAGGCACAGCCCCGCCCTTGCAGCCAGCGGGGAGGTGACGGGCAGAGGTGCCCCGGTGCCCGCTGCCCCCAGCGCTTGCCTCCGTGGAGAAGCGGCGCTGGCTGCCGTCAGCTGCCAGGTCCCTGCCCGGCTGCGGCGGCTGCAGGTGCCCCTGAGCCAGGTGTGGGGACAAAAGGGAAGCGGAGTGAGCGGCCGGAGCGGTGGCAGCAGCGACAAGGAGTGGGGGCGGGGCCGGAGCGCTCCGGGGACACGGGAATCTCTACGTCCTTCTCTGTATCCCCAGGGAATTCGGCTTTTTGCTCCGGATTCCTGGTGCCTCACCACCCACAGCATTCCCCAAGCACACGCTGCCACGAGGGTCTGTGACGGGGGCAGCTGCTCCCCACCCAGCGACCCCAAATCCCATCTCAGTGCTCCAGGAAAAAATTCAGCTCGGAATTTTCCCGGGTACGGCATGGGGGAAAACCCGGACTGGACTTTTCCTGGAGTACGGAATGGATTTGGTTGGGGAAAACCCGGACTGGACTTTTCCTGGAGTACGGAATGGATTTGGTTGGGGAAAACCCGGACTGGACTTTTCCTGGAGTACGGAATGGATTCGAGGGAAAACCCGGACTGGACTTTTCCTGGAGTACGGAATGGACTCGGGGAAAACCCGGACTGGATTTTTCCCGGAGTACGGAATGGATTCAGGGGAAAACCCGGACTGGACTTTTCCCGGACTACGGAATGGACTCTTGGGAAAACCCGGACTGGATTTTTCCCGGAGTACGGAATGGACTCGGGGAAAACCCGGACTGGATTTTTTCCGGAGTACGGAATGGACTCGGGGAAAACCCGGACTGGATTTTTCCCGGAGTACGGAATGGACTCGGGGAAAACCCGGACTGGATTTTTCCCGGAGTACGGAATGGACTCGGGGAAAACCCGGACTGGATTTTTCCTGGAGTACGGAATGGACTCAGGGAAAACCCGGACTGGATTTTTCCCGGAGTACGGAATGGACTCGGGGAAAACCCGGACTGGATTTTCCCGGAGTACGGAATGGACTTTCCCGAATCCATTCCGTACTCCAGGAGCAATCCAGTCCGGGTTTTCCCCCATTCCCTGCAGCACCGTGCAGCGGCGCCACGGGATCCCGGGGTTTCTCGGGGATGAGGATTCGCCTTCCCAGCTTTACGTTCCCAAGTGTTTTAGGCAAAACAACACTTCAGGAACACCGAGGTGCCCGTTCCTGGCTCTGGAGCCCGCGGTGCTGGGTCAGGAAAGCAAAACAGAAAGAGAAAGGGAGCCCAGGGACCTCACCTGCCCCGGGAACCGCCGCAACCCCCAGGCATCCGGGTCTTTTCCTCCCGGGATGTGCGCATGCGTTTGGTTAGGAGTTCTCCTTTTGTTTTTGGTTTGTTCAGGAGTTCTTTTGGTTTTGGTTTGTTTGGGGGTTTTTTCCCCTCTTGGTTTTTTTTCCCGTCTTAAGGAATTCTCCCCCCTACGTGTTGCTAGGAGACAAAAATGCCTGGATACTTAAAGCGAGACCAAAGAGCTGGGCACAGCTCGGGGCCGGGGCTGCCGCCGGCAGGGGCCCGCCGGGAGCAGCGAGGGCGGGCGGCCGGGGCGGAGCGGCAGCCGGCATGGGGGCCGGGGCGCTGGGCGTACGCGTGAGTAGGGGCTGGCGGCGGCCCGGGAGCGGGAGCGGGGGCCGCTGGATGGCGGCTGGATCAGCCGCCTCCTCCTCCTCCTCCTGCCGCCCTCCGCCGGCGTCTCTTGCCGGGCCGGGGCAGGGGAGGCCGGTCCGCGCCCGGCGCCTTCTCCTCGTCCCGAGCGCTCCCCATCTGTTCTCTCCTTCGCTCTGCTTTCTTTTTCTCTCTTCTTCTTTCTCCTTCTCCCCGCTCGGCAGCTGCCGCTCGTTTGGGAGAGGCGAAGATTAGTAAAGGCGATTCCAGGCGGTTTTCTTTTAATTTTTTTCTTCCCTTTTTTTTTTTTCTTTTTTTTTTTTTTAACCCAGAGAGCAACTGCGCTGCCGCGTTCCCTGCGTTAAAGTTGTCGGGTGAGCCGTAAAAGTGCGTCCCTGCGGCGTATAAATAGCTTTTTTTCCAAGTGTCTGGGCGGCACTTTTTGGCGGCATCGTGCAGGGATGATTAAGTTGCTTTCCCAGTCTTGGAAATCAGCAACAGTGGCGTTAATACTTAGACACGTGTTCCATGTGTAAAGTCAGATCTTCCATCTATAAGGCAACATAACACTGAACTCTTTGTTTCCGAGCTGTTTTGAGGGGATGGCTTTATTTTGATTTTGGTTAGATGTGTATTTTGCATAACCACGTATTTTTTTTCCTAGTTAGCACAGCCTCTCCAGATCCTGAAACAAGCTCAGAATTTCCTCTGTTGTTTCTGTGGACATGGCAAATGTCTGTCGGTTCTCATGCAGGCTTAAATAGCGAGGGTCCCCAAGTAAATCCTGCTCAGTGACTCAGGTTTTGGAATGTTGAAACAGGCTGGAAACCTGTAACTGAGCAAGATTGTGAGGCTAATTGAAGGCCTTAATTGGAAAAGCTCTCTGAGCATCACAGCTGCTCAGAAACTGCTCAAAGAATTTTTGCTGTCTTCTGAATTTAAGCTAGTCTATGTGAGTTTTCCCTTGGCATGTGTCTGCCTGGAATAAAAAATTGTTTATTATTCATTGAATCCTGAATGGGAACATGTCTTTTTAAAAGAGTTGTGGTGTTTTAATGTCAGTCAAATTTTAGTTCAAACACTGGTGCATCTACTGTTCACTGTAAATATTTGTGAGATGGCCACAATAATGCAATGTTGCAAGTCTGTTTCACAAATAATAAAACATATTTATGATGTTTATGTAAGCAACATCTTTTGTAAATATCAGACAAGTGTTGTGTAGGACCCGGGACTATGGAGCACACATATGCTTCAAATAACTGTTTAATGGGAAAGCACAGCCAAGTGAGTGAACTGCCAGATCATTTTATATCTGAAAGGACAGTCACTCTTAACAGCAGCATAGCAGATGTTCCTGTTGCTTACAGACTACAGTAAAAACATTGTGTCTCAAGTGAAGAGATTTTAAAGGCTTGTTTGAAATAAAATAAAATATGTATGCTGTGCTAAAATCTGTCTTAACACAGTCAAGTGTCAAGACTTTAGGCAAGAGTCTGAGCACTTTTTTGTGTTACTATACAGTATTCTCCATGTGTACAGTTTCTACGACCAGTTTGTTAATGAAACACAGTAGGAATAAGTTTATTTTTAAGCATCATGCCAGTGGTGGACTTCTTAAACAAAGAGCTTCTTAAACAAAGAGCTCTGTGGTAGCAGTGGCTCCCAGTTCCTGCAGTGTGATCGCAGCTGTGGTGGGTGATGCTGCTGCTCTGCCTTGAGCTGTCTTCCCAAATGTGCAGTGCTGTAGGCTGGTTAAGATTTCTGCCTATTATCAATCCTATAAATTAACCATGTATTGTTTTATTTCTCTGGGTTTTATTGACTGTCTTCCCGTGTTTTCTCTGTCACCGCAACTCAAAACTTGTGAGAGTGTTGTGCCTCCAGAAGAACCTGTGGGATTAAGGGTTTATTGTGTAGTGGGTTTTCCACCCCCCTTGTTATGTGTGATTAGATGACATAGTCCCTTTCTAACCTTAAAACCTCAGTAATTAAATTTCAGGCTTAGCAGATACTAAACATAACAGAAAATCTTTCATAAGGATCCATCTCACCTGACAGTGGCCAAAATGAATCCCTAGGAAACAGCATTTGGAGAGAGAGTGTAGTGAACTTTCTCCAGACTGCTGCCCTGCCAGGCATCCTGGTGACAAGCTGAGCTACTGGTGGTGTATTGGGATTGTTTGTGTTTGTCCAGGTGCTTTTGTAATCCACATGATTTTCATGATTTAACAACAGCAGTCTTCTGCTTACTGCCAGTTCCTTGTTATTCTTTAAAGTAGCAAGCTTGTCTGCAAAAGTCTGTCTTTCTCCCTTACCTACAGACTACTTACATTTTTGTTCCTCTTCTAGTTTTTTCTCTGTTCATTTTTGCTTTCCTACTTCACAGCAGTTTTTTCCTGGGGATTAAAAGGAAGTGAGGCCAAACCCTTATTCTGGAGCACAGAAGCCAGTTTTGATGGATGTGCTTGTGTTGTGACCACACAGCCTTCTGCAGCGAATGTGACTAATGCACATTTTTTTTTCCTCTGCTCCTTTAAGCAAAACAAATTCCAGCAGCAGGACACAATTAAGCAGAAGCTGTGTGTGAGGCCAAGCTTGTGTTCACCACCTGGGTTTGTATAAACACAGCATTTGTGAAGTTCATTTAATTTTTCCTTTAATACTTGGATGTTACTCAGTTCAATATGGAAAACTTTCATCCATACCTAAATTCTAGAAGATTGTACAGTATAACAAGGCTACTGTCCAACATGAGGCCACATTTTGACTCATTTTGGAGTGTGGCAGTGCCTGGAACAGTCTTTTCTCCATAAGCAAGACTCCTTCCTGAACATGTAGCAGAGTTGTCACCTGCATTTCAGGAGACTCTTTGTTTTACCATTCCTGCTTTCTTATTTTTGAAGGTTTTCATGGGAAGGGAAACGAATAGAATGAGAAGGGTTTGGGAAGTAGGGATGACATCCAGAAGGAGCGTGGAATCTGGAGATCTGGTAGAGAGAGAGTTAAAGCAGATTTAGCTGTGCCAGGTGGGGATAAACATGCTCTAAAGCTCTTAGCTGCCTGTTAGTAACTGCTCAACCTGCTCAGGAAAAAGGTTACAGCATAAAGGTAAGAATGAAATGGCACCTATGGTGGCCAGGGTGAGCCTCAGGAGGAACATGCACACTCCCTGAGGAAAACTGAGGAGTTGTGTGTGTCTGAGCAGAAGCAGGAGTGAATTTTAGCTCCCACTGCTTGCTCACCCATGTAAGCAAGTTGGCAGCAATGAAGAAAACCTTATACATACGTTTTTTCTTCTCTTGTTTTTCCTAGACTCTAGAAATGACATGCAGAAGGAAAGTTACTTGAAAGAACTCCTTAAAGAACTGCCTGATGCTCATTACTGCCTGCTGAAGTACCTGTGCCAGTTCCTGATAAAAGTTGCTGAACATCACGTAGAGAACAGGATGAATCTTTGCAATCTTGCCACTGTATTTGGACCAAACTGCTTTCAGTAAGTTGGGGTTTTTGCTTTTCCCCATATGCTGGCAGGTGGCCAGAAATGTAGATGTCAGAACTCTTAATTTGTGAGGGTGATCAAGTGGAGGCAATGACTGGGGCTTTGTGTTAAACTTCAGTGTTAAAGCTGTTTTTGAGCCAAATGGAAGTGGAGTTGCTTTCCCATTTCCTCTTGCTGTTTGCTAAACTGTTAATCAGTTTTGTATTGCTGCATTGGTAGCAGAGCAGGAGTAGAGCAGTGAAAGGCCTTCAGACTGTGTCAGTGCAAGGAGGCTTGTGCTCACACAGCTTTCTTCCTCTGCTGTCAGTCAATACGAGTGCTTCTCTGCAGAAGGCTTTGACAAAGGGTACTTGGTGGAAGAGGACTCCAGTGCAGCACCCAGGTGCTGTATAATTTGTAGAGATGGATGCTGCATAGTGTCTGCATGTTTGGCCTTGTGATCTGGTGTCTGCCCTCAGATGCCAGTGATTCTGGGCTCTCTGTCCTTCTAGTGCATTCAGAAACTGCTCTGGAGCTTGTGGGAATCCACTGGTCTGTTGAGACTCCTTACTGGACTCAATATTTTCCTGGGTTCTTTAAGTGGGAGCGGTTCCTGGGTGCTTGTGCTGAAGACGTGTTTTCCATGCTGGTGCAGCTTGCAGCAGTAGCAAGAGCAGTTATTTCCAGGTGCAAGAACACTCTTGAGTGGAAGGTTTCTGTTGAGTCACTGCTGTGATGCAGTGCAGCGTTAGCACCCTCACCTCTGCAGTGAACCCACTGGCTGGCATCCAAGGTCTCAGACATGGGAGACACCTAAGCAGTTTAGTTCAGTCATCAGTCTTGAAAGATGTGTGATGTCTCCAAGAAGAGACAAGTGATTCCTTGTATCAGTGTTGCATTTGTATTGATCTTTGTAAAATTTTGCTCTGGACTAATACTGAGTTGTCTAGTAAAACTTAATCTCATGAAGCAATTAATCTAATCTATTCCCCTGAGCTTCCTCTCGGAAAGAAGTAGATTTCTTTAAAAAGAAAACAGAAATTAGGTTCCTGTAATAATATATTGAGACAGTTCCACACAGCTAGGCTCGATGCTACCTGCTGTCTTTTTAAGGAGACTGTCTTTTTCCATTGATTAGGGAGAGAACATACAGCAATGAGACACTTAAACTAAAGCTTGGCCTAGTGACTACACAGCTGCCTTATCTTAAGATGGTGCTGGTGGATGATGAAGGTGAATTCAGGATTAAAGCATTTGCTGTGTTAGTACAAAAAGATAAAGTGTATTTTGAAAATAATTATTTTCCTCTCCAAATCAAAAAATGCTCAAAAGACAGTAGTATGCATGGGAATGCATGAATGTGAGAATTACTGGAAGCGCAATACTGCGAATTTCTGACAAGGAAAAGCAAAACAATTTTTTAAACTTGCATTCATATAGGTAGTTTGGGAATTTCTGTCCAAACGTATTAGCAGAGTTCAGAACAAACAAAGTAATTAGAAGAATTGAGTTCAATGGCTAAATCTCTATGACTCAAGCTCCCTAGTGGCTATTAGAATAAATTTTAGTTTACTCATCACTTCCTTCAGGAGAGTTTAAAAACTAGCTCTGCATATTTTTTGGTGTAGAATGCAGAGAACTGTGGTTCAGAATTGCAATTGGCGTTCCTAATATTAAACCAAAGCATACATGTTAAAAGCTGTATGGTTGTTGCCACAACTGATCTCTGCTACTGAGATGGCATGGAAAAGATAGAACAGTTTTTGTAAGGTACAGAGATGGCATCACCTCATTCCATTGCAGAAGACTGAGAAAGGCAGAGTTCACTGGAGGTGAAAACCCAGCGGCTCGTGAGGCTGTGTGAGTGTAACCAGCCCAGCAGATGTGACACGTGTTGAAATAAAGGCTCATGTGGCAAAAGAGGCAGTGAAAGCAAGGCTTGACACTTAACAAATGGCTAATGTGTTTTTTAAAGACCCAAATAGGTTAGAATTATGGATGTAGATTTTTATTTAAACTCAGTGTCACCATCTGGTAATTCAGCTGTGTGTTTCATCAGATCTTGATCTTTTCAAGGCAGTTCAGGATTGTGGTCCAGACACAAAGATTGTAAGCAACAGTTCAAACACCCTTTTCTCCTGTGTTAATGGATGCATTCTTCTGCTGCTGGAACTGTGACCATCTGTATCAACAAAGATTTATAGGGGGAGGAAAGAACTTGCAGCAATTTTTTTTAGGTATTGGGCTTAACCAGTTGGTTGGCCAAGCATCCCGAAGGAGATCCTCAGAACACATTTCAGAGCTCCAGAGTAAGGCTGCCTGAAGCCCCTTACCACATCCATTACACCAGAGACACCTGTGTGGAGCTATAGAGCATTCTAAAAAAGATCTGACGACTAAAACAGTTTTTCCAAACCTGAGGTCACTCGTCCTAACAAGGTGCTTCCTCCACAACACGTGTACAGTAATCTTTAGAACGGCATGGATTTTGAATATGTTTACAAGTGCAGGGTCACTGCCCCGTTCTCTTTCCACTTCTGAACCTGCAGCATTTCCAAGCAAGATTAGTACGTCAGGATTTTGCCAAGCAATGGTCACATGAGAAGCTGGAGTTTTCAGAGACATACTTAATAGCCAGATTTTGCAAACACCATTCAGGGGGCTGCTACTGTGTGTAGGATCTCTGAGCTTTATGCTCATTTTGAAAAGCTGCTCAGGTTAACCTCTTCAGGAGAAACTCCTGCCATATTTTCAGTGCCCTGATAAGCGAAGATAAAAGCAGGGCTTTACACAAGAATGGGGTGGAGGACACCTGCCATAAATAGTCCTTCAAAAGAGTATAAAAGGAGTATCAAATGATAGCAAAAATACTTACAGCATCAAATAAGCCATTTAAAATACAGGGATCTTGCCTGAACCTGGGACAAGACCTTCATGCTTACACTGAACTAAATTTCAGATACATGAGTTCTGCTACCTGCAGTGCTGCCTTGCTGGTCCAGTCAGTGCCATTGCTGTCTGCCACTTTGGAGGAAGAAGCAGGAATGGGATGTGTGTGTTTGAGAGGTATCACAGACATAAATTACAGGGGGGAAAAATAAAACACCGAGGACAACCTGGGACAGAGGACAAAATGTCGTTTGAGACAAAGGCTCAATAAGTTCTCTATGAAAAATCTGAAGCCTTCTAGATTTCAGGTAATAAGAGAGGTGCATATAATGGATGCTCTTATTCAGAAAGGAAATATCTCTCTAATGTGTTCATGGTGAGATAATAACTAGCACATACTCTATAAAACTCATTTGTGTTAAGAGGAATGGATTTCAAACCTCTTCAATGAGTTTACCTTGAACAGCAGTCACAAAATGGAAAGCTCTGAGTGACTGCAGGGGAAATGATCTCTGGGCTTTTAGAACAAATCTCTGGATTCTTAAACAACTAACATTTTGTTAATTAGTGTACCAGTTTTCAAACTGCTGCAAAAGAGTTTAACATTTGTAAGCTGTTCAGATCACACAACCTGGTGAACAATTTGATCTCCGTTACTTTTATAAATTACTGTTCATTTCACCACTACTTCTCAAAAGAAGCACTTTTAACCACTGAACTACAGCAGGTTGTCATTAAACTGGACAGAATGTGACAGGACCTGACAGAGGCCCTAAGCTATCACTCAGGCAAGATACAGAAATGATACTTGTAAACTGCAGTCAATAAGAACAAAGAAACAAAGTTAAACTCCCAGAGTTAGAAAATATAAATATTAAGATAGTCTGGACACTTAGTAAGGCAAATTTCAGTCTTCAAGTTTGCCAGGTTCAAAAGCAACCAAACTCTGCCTCTGCTGAATGCTATCATCTTATCTAAACTGAGGATTAGTTCTCCAGCATATGTTTGGACAACATGTCTGATGTCAGCCAGGGTTAATATGTGCCTGTTACAACACCAAATAAAAAACAGTAATAAGAATTACAAAGCCAGTAGTGGTGATGTTGCTTTAGCAGTTGCAGAGCCATCTGTGAACTTGGTTCTCTGACCCATCCTCCATCACCATGGGCCAGGAGACAAATCTAACATCAACACAACTCATTTTGGACATATATACAGTGAAACAGCAGACAGAACAGAAAAGAATTTATGCAGAGGTTTTTTTCCTTACAGATTTCCTAACTGGTTCAGTCAGGAAAATATTATCTACAAAATACTCTCCCATAGCACAACACTAGGGACCACCATCCACCTAAGAGATAGCAAGTAAGGATTCTTGTTACTGCTAAATTCATAACTGTCCAAAATCAGGATCTGAGCTAATATCTGCCTCTTACAATCTCATACTTCCCTTTCAGCATATCCCTTCCCTTATGCCTTTGGGTAATCAAATAACATTCATTAAAATAAAAGGATGCCCGCAAGCATAACTATTTTTTTTGCATAATAGTAGACTACTTACCTCATAAGTTTTGCATGAATTGACAATTTACTCCCCCTACTGTAGGAAAATGCCCTTCATCTGAGCTTTTTAGCTCCCTTCAAAAAAGCCAGAGAGGTCTCAGAGAAAAAGGGCAGATTTCTCATTTGTAAGCCCAAAATTTCTCCTCCTGAATAGTTTGTTCCCAGTTGGAGAACTGCATTAATTTCCCTGCAATCTCAATGACAGACCACAGAAAGCCATTAGCAACCTCAGCACATGATAGGCCCCGAGGCATCCACTGACCCCAAATGGAGAAGGTTGCTACTTGAATGGATCAAGGGGTCAGGTGCTGCTGCTGGCTGAGAGCTGCTCAGCCTGGCTCCACAGAGCAAAATGCTGAGGCAGTGGGAAGTGGGTTGGGAGCATTTTTCCAAGCAAGCTGTCCTGTCAGAACAGGCGGCTGCAGGAGCTGCTCCAGGCAGCGACACCTGACAGGACAGAGCGTGGCTGTCTGCCTCACCTAAGGGACACATCCACTGTCGTGGCTGCACCACGGTCAAGCACCAACTCTGCTCGTGCCAGGGCTTATGGCAAGAGTGTGAAGCATTCTCCAGTTTCTCCTGACCTTCCCAACAAGTTGAACCAAAGCATTGTATGATTTCACCTTCCCTTTTTCCATTTCTGAGAATGACAGTTTAAAATACATTGGAAGTTTCTATTAATCTGGAAGAGCATTAAGAGCGCTCACTGAACACAAAGAGAGGAACTTTTAAAACTTATTTAGTTTGAAAATCGTATGACGTAAGGATAGTTAAAAAGGTTAATCAAGAGGGGTGAGTGTCATGTCAATGTACACAACATTGACATGAAACTTTTTTTTTAACTGGTTTGCTCCCCCTCATCTCTTGGTTAGTGTTGCAATCAAGTAATCAAAACATTGACTCTTCCTGTCTTTATTTCAAAGTATTAAGCTTCTTAGAAGCAGCAGCTCCATTTCTTTCCTAGAAAAATATTTCTGGGTTTTATTCTAGTTACTTTTCAGCCGGAGAAATTTCTTTTTGAGCTACAGCTGACTCACTACCTATAAAACTGCCATTGTACTGGCATAAAGCTGCAAATCAAGGGAGTACCTCTCAATGTTCACAGGAAAGAAAAACATAAAGGTAAACCCATCCAATTTTATCTCACTATAAAAACACTCAGCAAAATATTACCTAAGCACTTCTTGAACCTGACATTCTCAGCTCGAGAGACAGACGCTTGACATGACATTGCTACAGTGAGAATGTCTGCTCAACGCCCGCTGCAAGCCGCACGATTGCAAGAAGTAAAATTTAGAAAAAGTTAGGAGGAAAATTAAAAGAACTGAAACGTGCACTGAGGCCTGTTTGCTGTTATTGTCTGTAAATAATCTGGACAGGCCTGTGGTCTCTCAAGTGAGAAAAAACAATCTGTGACCAGGATTTCGGTGCTGCTTTCTGAGAGACCAGGGGAGGAGGAGAGAAAGCAACAGATGGAGCCAGTGACTTGGGGAGATTTAAGCCTCTTACTTGCAAGCAGGATTACAGATTGAGAGGGGCCACAATTCTCTCCTTCCCTCCTAGATAGTCTAGCATACAAACAGTATTTCAAAGCATTAAAAGCCCTGTAGTTTTTCTGGAGGGTACATATGGAATATTGCACAGCTGAAAAGTAGTTGCATTCTACACGTTATACTGAAAAACTATTCAACCCCCCCATCTGCAAGCAATGCCCCAAAGGTAGCAATTTTCTATTAAATTCAGTGTTGTGAACAGGTTGACTGCTAATACTCTTTCTCTGACCTGACATTTGGAATTTTAAGTACCCACCTAGATCAGGTTTATTTCTGGATAGCAGCTGCTTATGTGTGACACACAGGATTCCCTGATGGACTCACTCTGGCCAAGATGAAGCCCTCTTCTTTTCAGAACAGTGAGAGCTAAGCAAGGCTCCTGAATGTCCTGACACTTGACTGCAACACTGAACCAAAACCTCCTCTCCTCTTTTTGATTAAATAATTTGCTTCTATCTCTTTTAAACTTCCACACTCCCTTCAAAACCTGGAGAGTCAAGAAACCTATAAACAGCAAGTTAAAGGTGGGATGGGCAGCATGTGCTTGCTTGTTTACACAGATCCCTGAAAAGCCAGCAGACCACCAGGTGTTCGTTGCTAGGAGACTAAAACCTGTTTTTCCAGAGCGGGATAGGACAATGGTGCATTACAGTACAATGCTAATAACGTGTTTAGGCTTTCACTTGGATCCTCACACTTGCTGTGTAAGACATAAACAATGCAAACCCTGCAGATCATGAAGTGATGGATGGATATATTTTACAGCCATGAAGGTGGAAAGAGAAAAAGGCTCTGTTCAATTAGAGTGACCTAATTTCATAGCTGAAAGTGCGATCCTTTTCAGACTGTCTTCCTTCAGAGAATGATCCTGCATTGCCAAGGCCATGCTCTCTAGTCAAATCTCTCAACTGAATTAGCAGTTTCAAAGCCAGTTTCAGTTCAGCCAGTGCCAGAACTGTGTGTGAAAGCTTCCAAATTAATTTAAAACAGCCATCTCTCATCAGTCAATAAACCAATTAAACCAATGAGGCTGTTAGGATCCATCAAGACTTGTTTAAAAAGTTAATTTTTGAGTTCTGAGCAACTTTATATGTTCTCTGTCACTGCTTGAAAATTATAGGTTGCAATTAGAAACAGCAGTCCAAGAAATTTGGCCTA